>JAGKTI010000027.1:113364-140369 GCA_018397915.1 Birgus latro | reverse complement strand
CACACACACACACACACACACACACACACACACAAAGGAGATGCCTTACAAATAAATGTAAAAGATAAAATGATGCTGATGATGACTGAAAAATGCATTAAACATAACAAAACCAGCATAAAACTACATACTTGAGAATGAAGTAGTTCTCTTCTGTTGCAATGCAGACATAGTCACCATTTTCAGACCAGAACACCTGGCGTGGCTGGATCTCAATGCGACGAACTAACTCCTGCGTCTCCCAGTCGTAGAATGCCAGGCCAGTGGCACTTGACCGACATCCCAATAAATACCCACCATAGATACCTGTGAAAAAATAAATGAATAAGTTCAACAGCTAAATTTATGAAAAAAGCACACTGCAAATAAATATTACTTAATGCTATGTTACGTAACTGAATATTACTATGACAATTAAACACCTAGCTGTATCCATCCATCCATCACCCAGCCCAGTACTGCTTTACCAAGAGTGCAGGGGTCCAGGCCTCGGCTACTCAGTACAGACCAGTTGCTCACCCCAACATATTACAGTAAATGCCTTGCTCCTCTTTTAACGAAAGGCTTCACTCATCTGTACCTCCGACCAGTGAGTAACCCAATTTGCTTTCCAACTCTTTGAAGCTGTGGACACCCATCCATCCATTCGTCAATCCTTTAACCACTTAACCATGGGTCGTCACTCTCGTGAAGGTCGGTGGCAATGGATCAAACCTACTGGGAAATAATTGATTAGAGTTTCTATTGATAATATCAGGCATTGGTATTCATATTACAGGCTGTCGGAAAGTGTAAATTGGAGACTTCGTTCCCCAACTTCACAAGTCTCCACAAGTCATAAGGTAGTCGACGAGTGTTAAAAAAACATCCCATGAGAAAGCTGAAGGTATGTACCAAATGCATATTTAATTATAATAATCTAGAACAAAAAACTGATTTTTGGCAAATATTTTAGAAAAGTGAGTCAAAGCGCGAATTACCCCCACGGTACGGCCAGGAACCACCTCCATCAACCCCACGGTTAAGGGGTTAATGCTTCAGCAGCAGCTTAATGGTACAGTAAGACCTCACTATAACAGACTAATTGGGGCTAAGGCCAGTCCGAAATATGCGATTTTCCGATAAAAGCGACATCTGGACTTACCCCTGCTAATCCGGACTTTTTCCAATATATCAGACATCAGTCCGGATTGCATCAGTGGTTTTCACTACCATTGCAGTATTGTACTGTGTTATACCTTCACTACATTAATCAAATGGTATAATAATACTGTACTGTGCACTGAAAAACATGTCTTTTACTTGTCTTATTGTGGTGAACACAGCTGAAGTTGTCAGGCAGTCCAGACTGCTTTCTGGCTACATCAGATTTTTTCCGAAATATAGGAGTTTAGTCCGGTAGCTCCTCGAGTCCGATAAAAGCAAATTCCGGTCTACTGAAGTCCGTTATATCGAGGTTTTACTGTATTCAGTAGAGACATGTATGTCAAGGGTGACTAGTCACTTGCCCCCTCAGAGAACATCCACTATTTAAATGCTGTAGTTATTGAGATAAGATGGACAAGGAGTGGGAAACATCTGATTCCACATAAGGGGATGCAATCACCACTGAAAAGGTACTCCAATGTAACAAAAATATCTGGTCCCAAAACTGGCAAAAGCCGACCATATCAATTACATAAAAATTACATCCTGTTTCCCCTCAAGGAACTCCCCATATTTGGGTTGGCCACTGAACAACCAGTGTTTTCTATGGACTGGACAGTGAACGATGTCTTAAAACTGGTAATTACTACCCAACAACTGCTGAAAGCTGTTGGGGAAATAAGAGATTTGAGAGGTGCAATAAAATCTGTAACATAAGAAAGTCAGCTTGAACTATGACTCTACATACAGTCACTCAGATGACAAATCACTGAGTGACTGCAACTGTGGTTAAATGTTCCCTTCCCAGGTGATAACTGTCTGGATAATTACCAGCCTTGCAGTCACATTTGGCAAAAACTAACTGACCATACCAATTAATTCCTCAGAATTAAATGAGCATCATCATCATCATCATCCTTATCCTATTTCCTACAATCACAGGAGGCAGCGAATTCCAGAGCATAGCAACCTAATGTAGCAAAATCCTAAGGAGTGGTTGGAGTTATTGCTCAGGTAATGCCACTCAGGGATGAGTGAGGCTGGTCACTCTTATCTTAAATGTCAGGACCAACTTGCCTAGCCCCAGGCTCCTATGCTCCTCATGGGGCAACATAGGATTGGATGATGGATGGATGGATGGTCATTTTTTCATTTTTCTTTTACCATTCCATCAAACTATCTATTTCTCCATCTCTTACCTTCACAGCCAAAATCAGGTTTGAAAGACTTCTTCTCCTTGAAGTTCTTGAAGAGCTTCACAGTGAAGTTACTCTCCCTAATGGCATATTCTGAGGAGTCCAGTGCCCAAACAAATTCAAGAGCTGGGCCAAATGCCTTGTTGCGTAGTGCCATGGCTGTGTAGATAATATATTCTCCATCTCCACACACCACCACAAACCTGGAATTTTAACAATGTAAAAAACAGGACATTGGGTGCACAAGCAAGACAAGTACAGATGGATAGTTTATACAACTGGAAAGTAATAATTGTGGAGAAGGCTACACTCTCAAAACTCAGTCACAACTTATGCTCATACATGGATAGTTTATACAACTGGAAGGTAATGACTGTGGGGAAGGCTACAATCTCAAAACTCAAACACAACTTATGCTCGTACATGAGGTGCTACCACAACTGGTTTCCCTGAAGTGACTGGTTTTCTCCAGTCCAACTAGGTGCTGTCTACAATATGAAAGGATTACTGTAAGCATTATATCATATAATACATACTAATAACAAAAATACAGCATGACCTCACTACAACGGACTTCAGTACACCGGAAGTCGCTTTTTTTCGGAGTCAGGGAGCCGACCGGAATTATTTCTTATATATCAGGAAAACTACAAAAAAACTAAAAGCATTCCGGACTGCCTAACCTCACGGCAGGTGGCCATGTTGTCCGCGAAGTTTGTGTGTTCGTGCGTTGGTTGGTGGTGGGCTGGCAGCATAGCTATTGTTCTAAGTGTACAGTACAGTATTTGAAAAGTGTTTATAATCAAGTTATACCCACAATGTTCTTTCTAAATGCTCAAAAATTAGAAAAGGGGTCAGCATTAATATTAAGACATCAAGCTTTAATCACACAGCGAGCGGTGTGAGCGTGAGTGCTTTGGTTCGTGATGAGCTGGCAACGTAACTATTTTTCCTCCACATCATTTCCCCCCAACATCATTTTCTCTAAGTCCCATACTGCTCGACGGTGACAAGTGATAAGTGAAATATACAAAGTGAACATATTTGTCTGTAAGATTGTAAAAATTAAGGTGTATAAAGTGTACAATACAGTATTTGAAAAATGCTTAAAATTAAGTACACCACACAGCACACAAGGTATGGGCTACACCTCCGATTCCCATCCACGATTCAGCTCTTGTCAGTAAAGACAATTGGGACAATGATTCACTGTTCCTTGATGATGACACTGAAGATAATGGGAATGATTTTGAAGGATTTGCTCTGAAGGATCCTTCATCAGGTGAGCCAAGCAAGTCTGAATGGTTACGTAAGAAAACTTCTTTTTTTTTATTATGAGTTTTATTGTGTCCAAGCCTTTCTTGAATTTTACTGTGTCATGCAATAAGTTATTTATAGTGGAATTTAAGAAAAAAACAAGAGGCAAATAAGATATTACCACGAGTCAAAATGAACTGGTGGAGGTGAAGCAGGATGGTGGCCATGATGCTTTTAATAAGCAAAAACATCTTATTTTGTGTTATATATGGCCTTTATCGAGTCTAAACCTTGCTAAAATTATACTGTGTAATGCACCAAATTATTTTTAGTGGCATTTTAGAAAAGCTAAGAAGCAATAGGGATAGAAGGAACTGGTGGGGTGAAGCAAGATGGTGGCTATGACACTTCACGGAAGAAAATTATCTTCCTGTGAGTGTTACAATGGCCTTCATCGAGTATAAACCGCTATGACACTTCATGTATGAAAATTATCTTCCCGTGAGTGTTACAATGGCCTTTATCAAGTATATACCTAACAAAAACTGTACTGTGTTATGCAATAAATTATTTCTAGTGGCATTTGAGAAAAGTTAAGAGGCAAATGGGTTAATGCCCCGATTTAGAAGGAAATGGTGGAGTGAAGTAGGATTGTGGCCATGACTCTTTTCATGTATGAAAATATCTTAGTAGGGGGAAATCCCTATGTCGCTTTTTTCAGAATATCGCGTTTTCTGAATGACTTGGGTCCCAATTAGTCCGTTCTAGTGGGATTTTACTGTAATCTGGTCTTATGCTTCTCAGACGCACCAGCTTTTACAATAGAATTCATTAGTGCTTCAAGCATGTTTGCAATTTGAACTTGCATGAATCATGACATTACCCATGCATAATACAAGCTTCATCTGTAGAAGTGATCACAATTAAATCCTGTTATCATCCATCAAAACACTCTCAAGATTGAAACTTTTCATACAAAGGCTATGAGCTTTCCCTTAAAAGATTCAGATTCATTAGAAGTCAGCTGTCTCATGGATAACAGTAAAACCCAGACATCACACAGGAAAACAGCCCTTCAAAAAAGATAACATGAATATTTCTTGGTGCTCCTGATTCAAGGTGCAAAGGATGATCTTCATTTCACAATACCACAATTACGCATGCCAAAAAGATGTTTTAAAAATTCATAAAAATACTTCAGCTCTCCAATGTAATTATATAAAAACCTTCAGAATCATAAAATATAAAATCTAGTCCAGCTTTTATTAGCAGCCAGTGTAACTCAGTCATAAATGAAGTAGTGGTGGCTCTCAGTGAGAGGGCAAAGATAAGCATTGCTGCCCTATTTAACACAGACTGAACCTTGCTTCATAGACTACCTCCTGATCATATCAAAGGCTAATAATTATAAAAGTACATTTTATACATCAGTGTAGACAAAATTAAACAAATCATTTTGTGGGTGAAGGCAAGACTACAGATTTTGTTTATATATGATTCCTGCCACTCGGAATGGTTTACTTTTCAAGCAGTAATACAGTGATCCATTTTTCTCATACTGCTCATAACTACTAGGTTACAATTCTCACCAATTATTTTTGGTTCTCGTCAAGATAAAATTTCCCATAATCAAGCTGTTTATTTTATAAGTGTGATGTGCAGTAGACCTAATCAAGATTATTTTTATTTTTCCCTCAAGTACTTTTTTTTCCTTATTTTCCTGGAAGTTACCACATTCAAAGGTTATATATGTAGCACAATACTGTAAGTGTGTTTATGTGATCATCAATGCTTGGTACTTTTTCAGGCAACTTGGGATGGCTAGGGCAAGTTTTGGAGGGTCACTACAAATGATACTGGGGAACGTTGGAACAAGTATTTTTTACATGAAAGCAAAATTTTTAGAATGCGACATGAGGTTAGGCCAAAAATGATACATTATAAGTAATCATACTATACAATGCACATGCTGCAAATCACCAGGATTATCTCTTTAAAGCAAAAATTAAATCTACTTTCTCCTGAAGTCACAAAACTTCTTACCTGCCATTAGGATTGTGGGCAATGGTCTGAGGATAGATATCACATGCACCAAGGTCCTTGACGGCGAGAGGCAATCGCTCACCATCTTGAGCCTCTTCCCCACCACCCAAAGCCTTTAGGTTAGCCTGCTGAATTTCCGAGTGTCGGGCCCATACAATCTTCCCACTAACATCCATGGACATAGCTGGCTCCTCACGCCCCACCTGTTGGAGACAACTCTCTCAAGCTCCTATGACTCACTTTCAGTTCAATACAATTATCTGGCATTAGCTGCAATAAAATATCCAAACACCCACAAGAGCGAAAGGATTAATGGTGACAGTATTAGCCCTCTCCAGCTCATATGACTTACTCATAGTTGAATAAAGTAATTTGGAGTTAGGTGTAAATTGTATTCTACAGTTGTCTTGAAACTGAGAGGGTTAATGGTAACAGTATTAAATCTTTCAGGCTCCTATGGCTCATTCTCAAGCATACCATATAAAAACTGGTGTAAGCTGAAAGAGAATAAAGTACTAGAGTTTTCCCAACCACAAGAGGGTTAAAGACTGAAATATAAGCTTATAACCTGAGTTACAGTTACATCCTTATTGATGGAAGCAAACAGGGTCTCAGCTACCACTAATATGCAGTGAAGCTTTGTAATTAGTTTCTTTCATTAAAATACATCTAAAATGCTTCTACCACAGTTAAAAATTGTAAGCCTGTTATCTTCTCAAAAATTTCTTTTGCTTACAGAACCACACTTCTCTGTCTCAGTGTCAAGTCCAACTTAGAAATGCTTACCTTAACCATGACACTGCCCTCGTCATATCCAAAGCACACGTTGTTAGAGCCAGGCAAGGAAGAGATGCACCAAACTCGATCAAGGCCATAGTTAAGGGTGTTCTCCAGCCGGTAAGTGTTGGCGTGCCATATACGCACTGTGCAATCCTCAGATCCAGTCAGGATGATGGGCAGCTCAGGATGGAATGACACTGAAACAAATATCACTTTCAACATGTATGGCACTAAGCAATGATCATTTCATTAATTTACTGAAGTAAAATAGTTACCCCACTAAAAATACCAATTTGCTTAGAATTAGGTGGTGGCGACCATCATCCACTCACTTGATGTAGTGCTGCCTACTTCTTCCTTAGCCTTTATCATTCTTTTTCTGTGCTTCCCTCCTTTCTTCCTATTTCTCCTATATTTCCTGTCACTTCTTACTGCTTTTCTTTCCTTTACAGGTGGCATTACATTGAGTGACAAGCCAAATGGTTTCCTGTAAGCCAAGAAACCATTTACAACGCTGGGTGGTAACCATATAACCAAACCATACGTGCTCCCTACGTGTCAACAAGTGGGTTGGTGGAGGGTTAGTGCCCCTCCCCGTAAAATAAATAACTCAAAGTCAAATGGCCACCCCTTACGGGATTATGGTGTCTGGCAATAGATAGATAGATAGATCTACTTAATTTATGCTAGCCATTCATTGGCTGGTCATACTGACATTCAAAAGCTTTGTTGTGCCATGGTTGTTAGGTTTCACAAAGTTTAAAATTATCTGACAAAAAGTTCACTTTATCATGCCATACAGTAGTTCCATAAGATTTTATTTGTAATGAGTAATGAGCAACACTCATTTATGAAAGTTTCATTCTTCTCTGGATTAATGACATAATAATCAATACTCTCAGACAATATTAAATGTAGTGCAGCAAATAACACTCCTTCATGCAGTCTTGTTATAGCTACTGTTGTCATTCAGTTTTCATTCTGTTTTCCAATACCCACAGAATTCTTTTAATCATACTGGTAACAATTACAAGCCTACCATAGTAATAATCACATGCATAAATCTGTCAATTAGGCCTAACTCATTGTGATGCCACTGCATACACCATACCATTACTCACTTCAAACATCTCCCAGCCCAGTCCTTCAACACCTCAAAAAAAATCCCAAAGTTGCTGACTTTAGTTAATTTCTGCAGATCATCAAGTTCTCATCCACAAAAAAACATTTTACAACAGCCAAAACAATATCACCCTTACTGTTTACCTTAATCTGACTGATAAGTACTAACCTGAGGATACATTCTGTGAGTGGCCTTCGAGAGTCTGGACACAGGTCTTATTCTGGTAGTCCCAGATCTTAACAAGGCTGTCATCAGCTCCGGAGATGAGGTATGGCTTGTCACCTCCATGGTAATAATCTACACAGTTGACTCCTCGCTGGTGTCCCTCCAGAGTAAAGTTTGGCTGTGGTGATCCCAGCTGCCATACCTGGTAGGAAATTACAATCAGTCAGTCAGTCTGTTCCAATATACAGGGTGGCCTGTAAATAATGCTCCCCTAAAAACTCATGTGGCAGTAACTAAAGTGCTGCAGGGTCAGCTCATTAGGGTAGTGTGGTTATGGTAGTGGGGAAAAAAAAAAAAAATGCAAGGTAGATACTGATACCCTGTAACACTAACTGATCTGTGCCCACAATGCATGAAAAACTGCCTGGCAAACTGGAAGTTGAACATTATATATGGACCATCCTATATAGTACACAAATTTACCACACAATCATCACACTGTACAATTCCAATAGACTAAACACCAACAAAAGCACCAGTAAGTCCCAATTTACAACAGGACTGTACTTCATCTTTGTGAAGTTCCTTACATGAACAGCACCCATCACAGTGATGTCATACATCCATCCATCCATCATCCAATCCTATGTCACCCCACAGAGAAGCGTAAGAGCCCGGGGCTAGGAAAGTTGGTCCTGACATTTAAGATGAGAGTGACCAGCTTCACTCATTCCTGAGAGGCACTACGTGAGTAATAAACCCCAACCACCCCTTGGATATAAACCTTCACCGGCTCAATCCGACTGGAGCACCATAATTACCCACTAAACCACCAGGTGCCAAAATCTGGTTATATGGATACCACCCAGCATAGTAAATGGTTTCCTGGTGTACAAGAAACCATCTGGCTTGTCATTCAGTGTAGAGTCACCCGCAGGCAGAAGGACGAGGAAAGAATGAAGGAAAGAAAGACAGAAGAGGGAGTGTAAAGTCACCTGTAGGCAAGAGGACAAGGAAAGAATGAAGGAAAGAAAGACAGAAGAGGATTGAAGGAAAGAAGGATGGGGGAGAGGAAAGGGTAGACACCTGAGAGCAGCACTACATCGAGTGAGTGAATGGTGAGTGCCCCTACCTACCAACAAACAAATAGAATACCACATTTTAGGGTAGAGGAATCTGTGGATGTAACATATGAAGACTGGAGTAATGGCCAAACACCATACTACACTTGCAATACTGTATTTCATTATTTGACAAGATCAGGAAAGCACTAAAATTGAAGAACTGTGTCCAGGGTATTTACTTACCAAATACATAATCATCATCATCCCAATCTTTTTTCCCAACCTAAAGATGGTATGATGTAGGATCCAGACACAAGGAAAGGGACAGTATCTTATGAAACCACAACTATTATCAAAATGTCCACTGAAATGGGTCTGACAATTAAACATTAAACCCTGGCTTCACTTTACATGCCTAACCATCTGCACACAGCTATCAATTTTTTCTCTATGAATAAGCTTCACAAACCTACCATACTTTGTCAGTCTACTGATTACTAATCTAGAAAGGAGTGTCAAATCCTTGTCGTGTGCTTTTCTATACAAACTTCATCTAACTGCCTTGAACTTTCATTCACTCCTTAACCTCATCAACACCCATATCTCACTTGCTCAAACTACCATTTACCACATCCATCTCCCTGGTCTTAGCCTACACTGCGTCTTCAACCATCCAACTCAAACTAAGTACTGTACCACATACTTTCCCTGATAAGCATAAAAAACTGAGCTCTTGAAGATTCTTAGTTTTCATTATCACAAGCACCTTTACACAAGCAAACTATTATTACTGCCTTTCTCCTGCCTTCTGGTACCTTTCATATATTCTATTTGATTGTACTGTACACCAGTAGTTTGTTCACTGTCAATATCCCCTTACCTATAACAAAATCTCAATATAATGGACTTCAATAAGCTGGAACTCGCTTGTATTAGAATCAAGGCTATCAGACTAAATTCTTATATATAAGAAAAAGTCTGATAAAGCCAGACGCAATCCGGATTGTCTGACTACTTCAGTTATATTCACCACAATAAAGTAAATAAAAGACATGTTTATTGGTGTACAGCATAGTATTATCATAAATATTTGATCATACAGTACAGTACTGCAGTGGTAGTGAAAACAGTTTAAAAACCATTCGTGGGATCTGGACTAATGTCTGATATATTGGAAAAAGTCCGGTTAGCAGGGGGAAGTCTGGATGTCGCTTTCATCAGAATGGCTTGGGCCCCAATTAGTCCATTATAGTGAGGGTTTACAGTACTTAACATTCCTTCACTAAGTCCATCAATTCTTTTTGTTACTTCCCCTGGTTCCAGCACCACAAGCGTATCAGCATCCTCTGCTCTCTCTCTCTCTCTCTCTCTCTCTTTTTTTTTTTTAATACACAAATGTATGCAAGGAAGAAGGGGCTAAAGGCAAGAAGCCTGCAAATTGTTCCCTCTACGAAAAAATAAAAACAGCATAAGACAAGTCACCCAAAAGGTGACTCTCCTACTTTCTATCTGTTATTAGTTTTGGTCAGGGAAACCTGCACATGGTGGTACCTACAGAGCTGGGCAACTCTGTTATCTAGTAGTACATACATCCCTTAACTCCATTTTTATCCCCCGAAAGGAGGATAGTGGAATGCCGGATATGGGCAACATAAGCCTGCAATCTACTGGGTCATAGTTGAATCTAAAGCTATAACTATTGTCAGTTAATAGCAAAGTTTTAAAATATCATCTCTGTTTCTTGATTACATCATCATCATCCTCTAGCATATTGCCAGCTGAGTTCTAAACAAGACCTTCCACATCTCTTCCAATATTCCCTCCTCTGGTTTCCCTAGCTCTTTATTGCCTCGCATTATTTCTTCCAGTCATTTGTCTTCATCACTGGTAGTTCTTCCTTATGTGTCCACTCTCTCCCTGTCTGCATTTCTAAGCCTTCTATCCGCATATCAAAATCTGTTCAATTTTCACTTCAATCCCAAACACTTTACCTTCACAGTGCGATCCAGGGAAGCTGAAGCAAATGTGTTGTTGTCTTTAGGGTTAATAACAATCTGCATTACATAATGGGAATGGCCTTCGAATACTTGCTGACATGCCCACTTTTTTTCCCAGTTCCACAACTTGATGGTCATGTCATCTGTTAAAGAAAGAAAAGGAGGATGAGTAAAAGTACTGGCCTTGTATGTATAAGCATGTGTTTCATGCCACATACTATTATCAAAAGTATTTAATACTGTACATACTCAACTAAGCTTAATAATATAATTCCAATCACCACTGAACCCTTTACTCCCCCAAGTGTAGGGGACTGAGACTAGGCTACTCAGTCCAGAAATTTAAGGTATGAGAGACCACTTGCTCAGTGCGGATTCAGGTGAGAAATAAACCTCAACCATCCCTTGGATTTAGAACCTGATGTAAAACATCCTATTGGAGTACCTGAATGCACAAGACCACAAGATGTATATTTTACTGGTTATAACCCAACATACTAAATGGCTGCCATAAGAAATCATGTGGCTTCTCACTTAGTTCAAAACTACTGTAGCACTGCACTGAGAGAGCAGATGGTGGGTGCCCGATCTACCACAAAGTAATGTCATCAATGACTGACAACATGAACAGGTGTAGTCATCACTAAAAATGGAAGAGACCAGATATACAACAAGTATGGGAGGATGAAGGAGATCAAGTCTGTACCCTGTACTTCCTTTCTAATCCAATTTGTCATCAAAATAATCAGAGCCTTACTGTATGATCTACTCAATCCTATAGCTACAAATGAGAAATTGGATTCAGATGATGATGATGATGATGATGATGATGAAGATGCGAGTGGCGATGACAATGATATTCCATTTATATCTTTAATAAAATAAACAGCAACAATATTAAAAGCCAACACTAACCACTGCAGGTGAGTATGAAGGGCTGGGTGGGGTGTACAGCTATGCATCTCACATAGTCAGAGTGTGCCTCAAACTGGTGAACACGCTCCAAGGTGTTGTAGTTGTATACCCTCACCTGCATATCATCTGAGCCTGTCACTACCCAGTTCTTTCGAGCCACAAACCTTGATGCTCGCACAGGTAGGTCACATACCTTAATTAGAAAGAAAATAATCACTATCTTTCATCACATTATACTGATTTTACACAAAAAAGTTTGGCCACAGGTACACCACTATACTCCCAAATGAGAATACGTAAAATCATTCACCACTTGCCAGAGCTTCCTAGGAAATATGGTGAGATAATCATCAAAGTGGTTAACACAAAAACCAAAACAAAATACAATACTGTGTTGTATTACAGTATGCAAATCCATTTTCCTCCTTAACCAGTACAGTACATAGTTACCTGTCCAAAGACTCTACCATTGCGCAAAATATGAATTTTCTTTATTCAAGTTATGTATCACAGCAGTGACAACAACATTTTGCTATTAAGGCACCAAAATCTGTGTGCGGCTCAAACCCACCTCACCACTGCGGGTCTAACGGATGCAGGAATGGCACGTAATTACTGTATGACATTTTTCCAATCAGATCCACACATCCCGACCCACTGAAGTGCGGGTAACAGTAAATTATGCTGACAGCTGCAAAATCTTTTTAAACTGAAGTACTGTAGTGAGGTGGGTTCGAGCCCCTCACAGATGAGGGCACTTTAATGGCATGATGTTATCACAACATATAAAATGTAGAGCATAAAACCGTGAAACAAAAGTTTTATCAGTCCATGTTTGCAGTTTTTATGGGTGGGTCAGAATTCCATGGTACAGTAGTAGAGAAAAGTGACCTAGATAGCTTTGTCAGCTCCTATGGATGGGTCAAAGTTCCATGGTATGGAAAAATTAATGTAGAAAGCATGTGTAATGTTGCAATGCAAATAGGTGACATCATTTGAACATGATGTGTTACCACCCTCCACAGCATGAAAACTGAAACAGAGATTTCAAGGAAAAATTTTATATATCACAACCGTGGAGAATTACTCCAACCAACTATGTTAGTCCCAATTAGTCAAATACCATAAACACAATGAGAGAGAAAAAAAAAAGTAATCATAACCATACATGTTTATAATAAAGTACAGTACAGCATTACCTCAAAGCTCTTGACCAACTGCTGACTCTCAATATTCCAAACATGTACATTGCCATTGTAGAGTGATGCCAGCATCCATGGCTCAGTGGGGTGCAGGTCCACAGACTTTACACGATCTGAGCGAGCTGTTAATTTGCGCTTTACATCCAGGCGTAGAGGCTGTTGTGAAGAAAGTACTTCTCCATCAGTACCATGCATCATAATTACTATCTATCTATCTATTGCCAGATGCCATAATACAAAAAAGAAAAGATTGTAACTAAAAATGATATTTTATGAAAAAGTACAATTCACTGGAATACTGTACTGTACAGTACATAGCACTGAACTGGCGCTGCTCATAAGCAAGAGTTACATTCCTGTAAAATTCCTTTTATGGAAGCTGGAGCCTACAGAGAATGCAAATTTAGGGAAAAATAAAAATGGCACATTATACCTCAGTTTAAGAATGTTCCTGTGTCTAATCTTATTTTTCTAGCAACATGCTGATGCATACGGTACCGGATAAAGTGATGGAAGTGCAGTATGTGCATCCTAGGGTTGCCATCCTTATGTTTAACACCGGTCACCCACTAATATCAAAACAAAAGCCACAGAACACTGTAGGCAATTTGTGGTACCTGTGAAAGGCATCTATATGTAGTACTAGAATCTTTTACCAGTTTCAGTAAACCACACAGGATTCATAAGTACGCAAGTAAGTACTGTACATCAGCAAAGAAATAACCACTGCATTACCCACAGGCATTTAAAAAAAAAAAAATGCTCACATACAACCATGGTGCATTTATTCTATTTGGGCATGTGGAGAGGATGGAGAGTGAAAGATTGACGAGGAGAGTGTGAGTGAGGTGGAGGGGGCGAGAGGGAGGGGGAGGCCAAGGATGAGATGGAGGGATGGAGTGGAGAGGTATATGAGAGAGGGGGGTGTGAGTTGGGAGCGTGGTAGTGAAATGGCAGGGGACAGAGTGACATGGAGGCGATTTGTTTGTGGCCATCCCGTTCGGGATTGAGGCGTCTGGCAATAGATAGATAGAAAAAAAAAAAAATGAAAGACTGACTATGAGGGTGAATGTAGGTGAAGTGGAGGGAGGGAGAGGGAGACTGAGAATGGGGTGGAGGGATGGAGAGGTGAGGTATATGAGGGAGGGGGGGAGCTGGGGGGAGGGCAGTCAAATGGAGGGTGACAGAGTGACTTGGAGGCATTTTGTCTGCAGCCACCCTATGCGGGATTAGGGTGTCAGGCTATAGCTAGATAGACAAAAATCTCTTAATGCTCTGTACATGGCCAAGTTTACTCAGTTTGGAGGGCTGATTTTCAAGTACCGGTGTAATTCAAGTTTCAGCCCATACATTCCTCGCTGTTTGAGGGATGCTCTATAGTTAAGAGCGAGGGAGTGCAGCGATGTTTACTTTACATTCAGCTAAGAAATGAGCAGCCCAACACGACATGATCCGCCTGCGATGGTTTTCAAAGGCTATGTGAGATAGAAGAGAGATTCTTTCAGCAGAGAGTAGATACATTCAATAAATTTTGTTTTTAGCTCTATATTTACTCATGAGACCAAAGAAACCCCTTGGAACCCCAGCTTTCCAAGGGAATGTACTGAGGGCTTAGTTGACGTGCTCCACTATGAAATCAAATTTTAAAAGATTTCCTGTTGTAACACTATGTTTTCTTGCATGAATTCTAACAATTAAATATCAGTTATTATGCTCATAATTTTGCATGAACATTTGTTTCTATACATTAGGGGGTGAAATCAGCAAGAGCAATCGCCCTAATTCTGGGTTTCATCATTCGATCAACAGCCAAGCATTTACTGATGCAGTTCATTGACACAAGTCAGGAGCAGAGCTGACCATTATGTGTGTCATAAATGTTATGACAACTCACTACATGCACATCAAGAGAGAAAACATGAGAAGGTAAATATTTTAGCTCAATTATTGTTCTGTTATTGTTCAGCTACCTGCAGTATCTCACCAGAAATGCTGAAAGTTTACACCAAGATGAAATTATGGCTACAGGCATATGTAAAAATGCTCGCTCGTTCGTCAAGCACTCACAATGCACACTCTACTGGTTATACTGTATATCCCTTCTACAAACACCTAATATTCTATTACATTTCCATTGGAAATCAATAATAATGCAGATGGTGAAATCATACACTTAAGCAACTGGTATCCACTGGGCTATGCCACACAGCAACCTGTGATGTTCTAGATGGTAGCTCTGTGACACTAGGTTAAGTTGGCCTTGGTTAGAAATGATATACATGGGTCAAGGCTGGGCAAAATGGAGTTAGGGTATGTTAATGCCTAAAATGGAAATTTCCAACAGAAATTAAGGTATAAACCACACAAATCACATTTAAAACAAAAAATCCCAGGAAGTACAATGTGGGATTTAGCTTCATATATACCAATTTTTCAAGTAACCATGAAGGCTCATTCCTACCTCATAATTAAGACTCATCGAATTTCATGCAACCACTACTTTGTATTCTGGCTGATTGGGCAATCCATCAGAATAAAACAAACCCAGTACTGTTTACCCACTTGTTAAAAGTACATAAGCCATTAATGTTCCAACCCCTTTACTATCTGTCAAAACCTCACACAACTAGTTTCGCTAAATACATTAAGGATACTACTGACTACAGGGCAATATGCTCCCAAACCTATGAAAAATACAGTATTGCCAGTTTCGCCGAATGACAGGTAAAGCACTCCTAATCTTATACAGTCACTACAAGCAGAACAGCATGTAAACAAATCAGCATGTGGCTTATTTATTACAACTCCGTTAATGCTGTCAATATCGAGCTTTATTTCTTTCAAATATTACTTCAAATAAAATAACTGGCATAGGCTAATACCAAAAAGCAGACGAACATTAAATGTTTTCGCCATAAGACCTGACGCACACCTGGAATGCGTCTCCTATACGTAATACTACATCGCAAATCCATCTAAATCACCAATATTTATCTAAATGTGTTGGAAATGTAGTAAATTCGGCTTACCATGGTGAATCCTGTTAGACGTGCGGTGCTAATCCTCCACCACAACCTTCCGACGTGTCAACCACTGCCACGCATGCGCATTTATATACCAATGGCCGCAGCACCCAAGCATAGATAACATATTTTATAGAGTTGCCTCATCTAACGTTTACTCATTAACACGCTGGCCCTCATATCTTCGAATTACGCCATATAAAGTTGCTCGTGAACACATGACTGAAAACTGTCAGCTGACGAGAACCGTCTGGCGTGATACATAGAATTATCGATACTATTTCATTTTTTTATACCGGCCAGACGCCTCGATCTCTCGATCCCGTACGGGGTGGCCACAAACAAATCGCCTCCATGTCGCTGTCCTCCGCCATTTCACTACCCCGCTCCCAACTCACACCCCCCTCTCTCATGTACTGTACCTCTCGACTCCATCCCTCCATCTCATCCTCGGCCTCCCCCTCCCTCCATCTCATCCTCGGCCTCACTCACATACACTCTCCTCGTCAGTCTTTCACTCTCCACATGCCCAAACCACCTTAACGTGTTTCTCCTAACGCTTCCTATCACGTCCACATCCACACCACAACGCCCCTTCACTTCCTCATTTGTTAGTCTGTCTCTCCATGTGACTCCACGTTCCTCTCAAATAACTCATTTCCACTGCTCTCACTCTTGACGTCTGTCCTTCCAACAGGGTCCAATCTTCACTTCCATTATGTTAGAGTTGGTATCACAATACTGTCATGTAACAACTTTCTCACTTCCCACTGCTTTCAAGGAACCAGCAACCTTCCTTCCCTGCTTCACCCTTTCAAGCACTTCACCCTCTTCGCACTACCCAAGTACTTACATGCACTCACATTCTCCATATCCTCCCCATCCAATATCACTGTACATTCACTGGCTTCACTTCTCCCGAAGACCATCACTTTACTCTTCCCTACGTTCACCTTTAGATTCCGTTTCTTACACACTCTCCCAAACTCATCTACCAAGCCTTGCAGCTCCTCTTCATCTTCACTCAACAACACAGTATCATCTGCAAACAACAGTACAGGGAGTTTCCAAACACTGCCCTCTCACTAGGGCCGCTCCAACATCCACTGCCCGACCTTGTATCTCTTTTATAACCCCATCTATATACAGATTGAACAACCATGGAGACATGACACATCCTTGTTTCAATCCAACCTTCAAATGGAAAGATTCACTCAGTTTGCCATCCACACGCACTGCAGCCTTAGCACCCTCATACATACTCTTCACTGCCTTCAGCAACTTCCCATCCACTCCATATATTCTTAGTACCTTCCACAATCCTTGTCTATCCACCCTGTCATATGCTTTCTCCAAATCCAAGAAGGCTCCATACAACTTCTTTCCCTCCTCTAGAAACTTTTCCACTAAAGATCCAAGAATGAATATCTGGTCTACACAACTTCTTCCCTTCCTAAAACCTCTGTTCTTCTCCAACTAATTCCTCTGTTATTTCCCTGACTGTCAATAAGTATCCTACCATATACTTTTCCTATTACACTAAGAAGGCAAATGCCACTATGATTACCACACACTTCTTTTTCCCCTTTTCCTTTGTACAGAGGAATAATTATACCTGACTTCCAATGTGTGTGTGTGTGTGTGGTAGGTGGGGGCACTCACCATCCACTCACTCGATGTAGTGCTGCTCTCGGATGTCTGCCCTTTCTTCTGTCTTTCTTTACTTCAAATTTTCCTCGTCCTTCTGTCTACAGGTGACTTTACACTCCCTCTTTTATCTTTCTTTCCTGCTTCTGCCTATGGGTGACTCTACACTGAGTGACAAGCCAAATGATTTCCTGTACACCAATGGCTTCCTCCTGCAGTCCACCATCCTCTTTGGAGGGGATTGAGATGAGGGATATTTATACAACCGGACCGTGAAGCAGTTCAGTTATTTTGGTGCCAGCACATGAAGGCATCTCACTCAAGATTTAATTCCATGCCTCATTACTGTACATCAGTAACAGAATTAATACACAGTACTGTCATGTAATGCCTTCTTCATTCCCATGTTTATGTTCTTTCTTGTCAGTGCTCTTAATCCCCTTGACAAATTTTCCTTCCTGTACCCTTTGCTTCAACATGTCTTTCATACCACTATCTCTTCACAACACACCACCAATACATGAACACCCACACATTTTCCATTTCTGCACCAATCAGTCAACCTGCAATTCATCTATGCACCATTTTCAAACTTATTTTGATTTGCTCTACATTCATTTTTAAATTCATATTTCACACACACGAAAAGTTTTCTACCAGACTCTTATTTCCCCACCACATCTGATGTTAGAACATCAAATAATGGAACATTTACTCTCGTACAGTCATGACAAGTACAATCAATATACTGTATGGTGGTAAAATCTTATAGTCAAGCAAATGTTAGAGAGGCAAATTTAAAGAACAGCTCCTGATGAGAATTTGAATTAGTATAATAATGTAAGGTTAACAAGACTACAAATGACTTCATTATTTAATCTGTGACTGTTCTACTTGAAGATACCTAATGTTTTTCTTAGCTCAGCTGATGGCTAAATGTACAGTTTGGAGGGCTGTTATGACTAGTAACCAAGGACTCATTTCTACCTCAGCTAAGGCTTTAAAAAAAAAAAAAAAAAAAAAAAAAAAAAAAAAAAAAAAAAAAAAAAATCCCCGAGCTAGACTACAATGAGATCATATAGCCCCGCTAGGTAACAGGAAGGCGCTACCCCTCCCGGCACGGGTCTGACTTGGAGTTGGAGATGACGTCTGTGTCACGAAGATTGCTGTGTGAGAAAGGGAAGGAAAACTGCTCAACAAATTTCCACAATATGTACTGTGAATTCAGTTTATAATGATAATTACATATCAGTTTATAATGATTCTTAATTACATATCAGTTTATAATGATTCTTAATTACATAATGTACAGTACAAGTTATTGACGATCCAATCTTTTTTACAATGTGATTTGTAGTATGACAAAGATTAAGGTTTCAGCACAAAGTCGGATTAATTTTTCTTCTGAAGGTGGGCACTCAGGCAAACATGAAAGTACTACAACAACAAAACTGGCCACCACAAGAATACAAATCAAAGGCCATCATGGTGAAAGGATTAATATTTACTTACTGTACAGCCAAACCTCACCATGTCAACTTGCTTTTACTGGACACCTTGTACATACTGTACTAAATAATTACCACAGACTGAAGAAATTATTTAGTTATTCTCATCTCAAATGTCAGGACCAACTTGCCTAACCTCGGGCTCCTACGCTCCTCTGTGGGGCAACAGGATTGGATAATGGATGGATTGATATATTTTATTTTTAGCCCTTTCATTTAAAAAAAAAAAAAAAATAAAAAAAAAAAAAAAAAAAAAAAAAAAAAAAAATATCTAGACCCTAAAACTAACAGCCTAACATACAAATCGCTAATCTATACTAAATCCTAAAGACAAATAGCTAGACCTACACTAATGGTAAAAATACCTCGACCAAGAGACATGTGATGCCCTTCTACATTACATACCTCCACTCATCACCTGCTGACTGTCAGTCGAAGCAGAAAATAATATAGGGGACATCCGTATATGAGAGAACCCGAAGTCACGAACTATTTCATATACGTCAGCTGTCGACCTTAATTTAGATAAATTGTACAAGATGATGAAATGCATTTACATATGTAGTGTAGTACCTCACCCAACAGACCACCACCGACTGCAAGTGGCCAATACCTTTCTATATTGCATACTTGCACTCATCAGCTGGTGACTGTCAGGCAAGGAACAGGGTTAATTTAAGGGACATCAACAGTAGAAATAGATCAGTCGGAAGCAGGAGCTATTTTGAATACATCAACTGTCAGCCCTAATTAATAACACAATATATACATTCAATAAAAACCAAATCCATATAGTAAAAAATTCACATCACTCAATGTAAGACAGATCTTAAATACAGTATTACTGTGTACCTTACCATTACCAAAACATTATAGTGCTTCAAGTACAAATGTAAAGTCATGTGATCACTGATGATTCTTCTGCACTTATACATTAAAATAATTAAAACTGACTAACACAAAACATGGCTTCAAATATCGTTTATGGCAATTGCAATTCCTACAGCATTACACCATTTTACAGATATCAGATCTAGCTTTCTCCAGTATCAAATATTCCATTCCCAACCCAGTTCAACCACACTCCTTCACACTCATTTTTACATTAACTTGACCTGAAATTGCCATCAATCCATCCTGAATGCAGTTCTAATAATTTATTAATGTTACAGTAGCACAATACCAGTCATCTATAATAAATAATTAAAACTGGTAACACAAAATATTTTGCTTCAAATATCAGTTATGGCAATTACATTTCCTACGCATTTCGCAGATTGAAAATCAAATTTCACTTTCTTCAGTACTAAATTATCCATTCCCAACCCAATATAGCCACAGTCCTTCCCACTCATTTCACATTAACTTGCCCTGAAATTGCAAATTACTTTGTCATGAGCGCAATTCTAATAATTTATTAATGCTACAGTAGAAAACTATGCCCGTCATGAAGGAGTCATGAACACAATTCAAATAATTTATTAATGCTACAGTAGAAAACTATGCTCATCATGAAGGAGTGCAATGGAAAGGACATACAGCCACAGTACTGTCCATAGCTACCACTCAGCCCACGTAAAAACTTTTTATCCCATCCTGTTCAAACTAGTCCCTCATCTCTGGTACTGATACTCTTGTCTGTAAGTGCATATTAAGGTATGATTTCCATAAATACGAACTTTCTGTTGAAGTGGCTGTTTCCAGATATTTTTACTAAATATCTTCCCAGTTTTGCATTCATAAGGCATTCCTTGTATGCAGCAGGCAGGTTTTCTGCACAGATGCTGGTACTTTGAAGCAGTTCCAGCAACCAGAATATTGTATGCTTCTTGTTTCCACCAGTAGAGAACCTGTGAACAAGCAGGGCTTAGTAAACAAAACTTATCTATATCTACCTATGTATAAATGCCTTAACTGTATAAGGGGCAGACACAAAATCACGACCACCGCATGTCTTCTGCCATCTGACTACCATCTCTCCAACTCACCCCACTCTCATACCTTTCCACCACATCCTCAGTATCCCCTCTCCCCACTCAACCTCACGAACACTTTCCTTGTCTGTCTCTCGTTCTCCATCTTTTCCATATGCCGAACCCATCTCAGAATTTCTCCTCAATGTTTTCTAACACATCCACACAAACACCATAGTGCTCCTTCACTTGAGGTATATAAGCAATATACATTTGACCCCCTGAATCCAGGTGACATCCCTTACAGTGTAACATTGCTGTTACCAGCCTATCCTATGCACCTTCGGAACATTTTGAAATAAAATAGTCAGATACAGCCTAACATAAAGTTCTTCAATATGAGAGGCCTTTCTTAACCCATGCCAAACTGTAGACCTCATGAAGCGCAATGACGGTCTGCTCAGGCGAAGATTCGAGTGATGCGGTATACTCTTAGGCTACTGATGAAATACTATCAATACAGAGCTTGTTGAAACTGAATGTTAGTAACAAGTACTGATGGATAAGTCACATGTAAAATATCAAATTCTGATTTATACCAGAGAGAGAGAGAGAGAGAGAGCGCCCCAGGCACTTCGGCAACATTTAACAGGCAATACAAGCTGACCAGCTCATTCCAGATATTCAAGGCAAAGATGAACAAGCCACAAGCACCTGAGCAACATATTGTGAGAAATTAATTCCAACAAACTCAAACTTGGACTCTGTGTCTCATTCAGTTGCAACACCTTTCATAAGTCCACCAGGTGTCCATTTGTTAGTTATGTGGATACTAGACAGAAGCAAACATTACTCACTTGGGTGAAATGATTATGTTCCTCCTGTATGGCTGAAGGTGACCATCAATTGGTTACAGTATCCTCCCACCCACAAGCTTCTTCATTACATTGTTTCCCCTGGTTAGAAAGTTTCTGTATGGCAAATTCCATCCACTTCATTCTGTCAAATTATGACCTTTTGGGGTTAAAGCAATTACCATAAGTAACCTAAATTATCCTTCATCTCAAATGCTTTACTCCTCCAGGGAATCCTCCCAAGATAACCACAAATATCTCCAAACTACTTTGTCCTCATATACAGTACATCTGCCCAGTTTTCACTCCCTTACAAATGTCAGCAGTAACATTTTCACACAGCATCCTCTTCACTAAAATTTCCTGCCTTCTAAGCTACCGACTGTTTACCACTATTGCTCATCATTTAAGTGTAAATTCTTTTTCAACCAAATCTAATGACCTTAACCACTATTGCTCACCATTTAAATGTAAATTCTTTTTCAACCAAATCTAATGACCTTAACCACTATTGCTCACCATTTAAGTGTAAATTCTTCTTCAACAAAATCCAGATGACCTTAAACTTCTGATGCTGATGGTTCACCTGGTAGCTGTGGCTGCCATACTGCTTTCTGCTTACACATATCCTCTCAGTCTGCAGACCCCTGGGTTCACGTCTAGATGACCCTGGAACAAAATACAAAAGCAACAACACGTCCACTACAGGCATCCCTCGCTTAACCGTTGCTCTGACGTCATCTAACCAACACTGCTCATTTCAATCTCTCTCTCAACCTAATTTTGCAGTTCTCTTCCAACTATAACTCACTCTTAACCAGTCCTTTCTTCTTTCTCACAACCAAACCATTACTCCCCCCCCCAATCTTTTTACTCATCAAATAAATTCTTCCTGCATCCTCTCATCCTCCAAAAACTATGCTTGACATCTTTCACTCCATCCTCTGCCAATGCTCTAACTATATCTTCCAGTCTCTCCTGAACAAATTTTTCCTTTCTTCAGCAATCCTACCCAATTCTCTTTACCATCCATAGCATCACACCTCTCTCCTATAAATTCTTGTCTCTCGATAATAACCTATCAAGATAACTCTACTTATGCCTGAAATAGGTGGAGGAAATGGTGGGACCCAACTTCAGGATAAACCCAAAGAAGGGAATAACAATTTGGAGATCAAGTTCAGGGTGAATGACAGCAGGAAAACGGAGTGAGCAACCCAGGGGGGTTTCCACCTCGCAGGTTCCACGGGTCAGAGCCGAACCTTTTCCACTTATCCCTATTGGTTACGTGGTACTCAGAACGACCCCTTACACTCAAGCGGACAATCGAGAACCCACTCCAACCTGCTGATACCCAATCCAAGAACTTTCACACCACAGCAGTACCACCTGAACCCAATCCACCCCCTTCTATCTTGGTTTTGCACCCTGATGAGGGGCACTCCTCAGCCATTTCTCTGCTATCTATTTATATTCTAACTAACCTTTTTAAACCATTCTTTCATCTTTTCCAATTAATCATTTTCCTGTCTCTCTCCTAACCAATCAATCTACTCGCTTCACGGAATAATCATATTTACACTTTCCTGCTCAATTCCTTTCCTATCCTCACTTAAGCCAAACCTAGCTACCACTCCTTGCATTCAAATTACTTGTTACTTCAAATGAATTATCCTGCAGTCTGCCTCCTAACCAGTCAATATAGTCCTCCTGAAATAGAAATACCTACACACACTACTATTTAATTCCTTTTCTATCCTCACTCAAGACACTTACCTACCATTCAAATTACTTATTGCCTAATTTTTTTGGTCAACTAATTCTTACGGAATCCTCTCCTCCATCTAAGCAATCGATCATCCCTCTCACTCTTTCCCAATCATTATCGAGTCATTATCCTCTCCTCAATCTATCCTCCTTAAACAATTATTCTTGAGTCATTACCCTCTCTTCTGTCCAACCAATCTATCCTTCCTTTCACTTTCTTCCAAACATTCATTTGGCACAATCCTCTTGTCTACCTAATCAATCCATCCTTCCTCTCACTTTTTCCAAATCTTAAGAGTCATTATCCTCTTCAGTCTATACTTCTTAAACAATCATTCTTGAGTCATGATCCTCTTCCATCTAACCAATCCATGCTTCCTTCCTTTCACTTTTTCCCAAACATTCATTTGTCATAATCCTCTGGTCTACCTAACCATTCCACCCTTCCTCCCAAACAATAATTGCTGTCGTCATCCTCTCTTGTAACTATTGTCCTGTCCTAGCTCTCATCCAATCAGCGAAAATTCTTCTCATGCCCAACCACTGCCTGCCCAGCCTAATCTATCTTTTAATCCTTCCAATTCAGTCACTCTCAATCCTTCCTCCACTTTTCTCTCTCCACGCTTCCAGTCCTCAATCCATCTTGTCTCCATTGTTATTTTTTACGAATACAGCGTGAAATACAGGAAATATTATGTATGTGCTTCCCCCCCCCCCTTTTTTTTTTTACGCATGGAAGGAACCAAAGGTCAAAGCCCGCAAGACTGCTCCTTCCAAGAAAACAACAAAATGACAGCCAAATTTAAGATCCGTTCATTTCGAGATGCTACACTGTATTTAAAAGACTGATCCGAGGCAATACAAAATTCAGACAGAGGAAGAGTTCCAGAGCAGACCTGTTGCACGTTGCATACATGAAGGATTGGGGGTAACACTTAAATCTTGCATTAGAGAACTGGACAGAAAAGGGATGAGTCTGCTGCTAGACGGTTACTACATGCCCATCATAGTAATGGAGTGATGCACACACACAGTCCAATGGGGAAACAATGAGCAGTGAAGAAGCTATAGAAAGGAGATGCAATAGGGTGGCAAAGAGAAGTTAAAGGGAACCAGTAAGAGGAGGAGAGTTAATGAGACGAAAAGCCTTTGACTCATGTGTGTGTTGTACTCTATACAGGGGTGGAGGGCTACCAACTAACTCAAAGGCAAACGACCACCCCTTATGGGATTATGGCATCTGACTGTAGGTAGATAGTCTACAACTGTGCAGGAGTAAAGAAGGCACAGGGTTGGCCTAGAATTTACAAGAGATGTAATGTGATCTTTCCAAGATAAATCCCAGAATAATGAAACAAGTGACATGGTATGTAGGAGGACTGCTGGGCCATGACAGCAGGCTGTGAAGCCTATGCCTAGAGTCAGACACATAAAAAAATAATAATAATAAAAAAAAAAGCTAGTATATTCAATGATGATACAGGACTGAGACGTATATTAGTAGAAATATTTATGTGTGTCTGTTGTTTTGGTAAGAGGAAATATTTAAATATAATCTATTTCAGTTAATTGGAGGAAATATCTAGGCTATGTACCAATAATTAACTGTAATTTAAACCATCACTACCACAAACTCAACTGCATTTTCCCTGCAGTTCCCAATCAATGAAAGTGGTATTTTCCCATGTCTTGGTGGCATGCTCAATTATTGTGGCATTCCATTACATTGTGCAACTGACACTCCACAAGTGGATTCCACTACCACAAACTCAACTGCACTGTCTTTGTAGTTCGCAATAAAAAACAGTGGCATTTCCAGATCTGCCTCTTATAGTAGCACGCTCAAGCAATTAATGAGGCATTCCACATACTTTTGCAACTGGCACACTCTGCAAGTGGATTCCACAATTTATCTGTATGCAGTCACAATTGCGATATCAAGAAACATAACCTACCACTGTAACAGAAAACGATTGCAAAGACACTTTCTTGAACTTTACATCTTTTTCACCAATTCTGGCATTTCAGGATCACAGATGTGTAACTTCATACAACTGTGGATTCCACATTGTGTTTATGCATATTGACTAGTATCGAGTGACTCATAGTTCCCATATTTTCGTTTACGCATACGACCATTATTCACTTTTTAATAAAACATGAACCTCCATAGACAAGCACCTAACACTTATTTCTACACATTAAAACACCAGCATTTTCAATATTCACACATTTACTCATTTTCTAGTTAGGAAAGCCGAGTCTGGACATCCATTCTGTTTTCCACCCGTCATCCATGGGTCCCCGAGTAACACCAGCTTTAATGTAACTCACACTAACTTTTTGACTGGTCTCATTCAACACATCACACTTCAACTTATTTTCTTGCCTCGTTCAGCATAACACTTTCAATTCAACATTTGTTTTCTAGCCTCATTTTACGTAATACTCTCACTACAACGTTGGTTTTTAGCTTTTAGCATAGCAGTTTCCATACGGAAGCATCATAATCAAACTTTATTTCTGCACAGTTAGGTCCTTTCTTGTGCTATACTTACATCAATAACTGTTCTTTATTTACACTTCACTTACACATTTTCTACATTCCTAGTCAGTCTAATGCATCATTTATGGCTCCTTTATTAACAATACAGTATATTTATACTCACTGACACTTGTTTTCTAATTTTACTTCCATTTTAGTTTCTGCACACAACAGCACCATACATACACACTTACTGTACCAATAATACTTATTCACTGTTTCTATATTTTAATAACACTTATTTCTGATTTGAGGACCTCGGCAATTCGGCATTTCCACATCAGCTTTCATGTCTGGCCAACTGCACCACCTGGATACAGTCTTTTTTCACTCAACTTTAAAATCTTTTATCTCAAAAGCTTTACATCCAGTCAGCCAATTCCGCCTAATTTTAAAATCCTGTATCAACATTCTCAGTCTATCTTTGCCCCAGCCCAATCTGTCCTAACCATTCTTTGCAAGGTCCTCTCTTCACCATAGCTTCCAAGTTCACATACCTGATCGCATCACTTTCAACCATAGTCTTCTGTACTTCACTCAGCCCGTTTTTCTCAACGTCTACCGACTAATTCTTCCATCATTCTCTCATTGTCAAAAACGACTCAAGCTCCCTCCAGACTTAACTTTCGCCAGTCTACTCAACATGACCCTACCTTCCAGTCTTCCTCTCCCAGTCACGCATCTCTGTTTTCCCAACCCTCCCTCTATTTTTTAAGACTAAATCTTCCAGTTCTCTTCCTCAATTATTCTCTCAACCAACCAATCATTCCTCTCTCAATCGATCATCTTTACTTTCTATAACCTCCTCTATTAAGACCAGGACTGGGGTCAATTATGAATTGAAGTGGTGGTGGTGGTGG
>JAGKTI010000027.1:84736-113269 GCA_018397915.1 Birgus latro | reverse complement strand
AAAAAAATGAGTTGGAATTGAGGAAAAATACAAAAATAAAATTAACTGAACTAAATTGGAATTGGTATAAATGAACTGATATGAACTGATGACTGAACTGATAAAATATTATTTTATAGCTACTTTAATATGCGAATTCATTACTGTACAATAACTAATTTAGAGTAAACTCAAATAAACAGTAAAATATAGTTTGCTATCAAAAAGTTAAAAATAATTTGAAACCTCATTTTTTATTTCTTTTTGTTAGATTAATAGTACTGGGTAGATTAAAACTGATTTTGAATTAAACACAGTTGAATGAAATATCGATCATAATGAACTGAATTGGAATTGATTTTTTTTTTAATGAATGAATTGAATTAAATTAAATCAAATTTTATTCTGAATTGGAAGTCTATCTATCTATAGCCCGATGCCCTAATCCCGCAAAGGGTGGCCGCAAACAAAACGCCTCCAAGTCGCTCTGTCACCCACCATTTGACTGCCCTCCCCCAAACTCACTCCTCCAGCCCTGATTAAGACAAACTTATTTCTCTCCACTCACTCCCCCAGCCCTGATTAAGGCAAACTTATTTTTCTCCACTAAACAGTTGACACCGAATCTGCTGAGGGGACTCTTACTTCAGGGTAAACCTGAAGCACAGGACTCTACTTCAGGATAAACCCAAAGTAGTGGGGAAAACGACTGGGACCCTACTTTGGGGTAAACCCAAAGAAGGGGAGTATAACAACTGGGAGATTAGTTCAGGGTGGATCACAGCAGGAAAGCGGAGAGAGCAACCCAGAGGGTTTCCACCTCGCAGGTTCCACGGTGTCAGAGTCAAACCTTTTCCATTTATCCCAAATGGTTACACAGTACTCAGAATGACCCCTTCAACTCAAGCGGACAATCGAGAACCCACTCCAACCTGCTGATCCCCGAGGACCTTCACCCCACAGCAGCATCACCCGAACCCGATCCACCCCCTTCTGCGCTCCTCAGCCTTCAGCTCATTCTCCAAACTAATCCTTTTCAGTTCCTCTCCAATTAACCATTATCCAGTCAATCTCCTAGCCAATCAATTTAGTATCTCCTAGCGAAATAAAATCTACATTCTGCACTAACCATATCATTTCCTACCATCACTCAAAGCAAATCAGTCCATTCTAATCACTTATTGCCTCAACTTTTGGTCAACCAATTCTCACAGAATCCTCTCTTCCATCTATGCAATCCATTGTTCCTCTCACTTCTTCCCAATCATTATTAGGTCATCGTCCTCTCTTCTACTTAACCAATCTAATATATTCTTCCTTTCATTTTCAACAAGTCATTCATCTTTTCTTCCATTTAACCAGTACATCCTTTCTCTCATTTACTCCCAATCACTCCCGAGTCAACACTCTCTTCCATCTAACAAAAATTCTCTCATGTACTCTCATTCATTCCTGCGTCATTACCCTCTTTCATCTAACCAATCCACCATTCCTTTCGCATACTCTCAAACAATCATCCTTGAGTCATCTCCTCTTCCATCCAGCAATCCACTCAATTTCTCACAGGTAGTCATTCCTTTGTTTCCACTCTCTTAGCCAATTTGTTTTGTCCTTGCTCTCAACCATTCAACACAAAATTAATCTCGCCCCCTATCCATCTGTTCTCAATCTGATCTGATCTATCCCCCATATAACTCCCTAGCACTGTCCTTTCCTCCACGTATGCCTTTGTCTTTACTAATCCTTTCAGATCACCATCACAATACTTTCCTAACTCATCTCTCCAAATAAGTTGCCAATTCATCTCTTATGTTCATGTATCCCCCCCCCCCGATTCTTAATGCCAGTCTCTCTTCTCACTTAACCTTGATCTCTTCTGTTTACTTAAGAGGATACATTTATTAACGAATGTTACTTGGTGTACTTACAGCAAATATTCATGTACTGAAGACAATTTTTTCCCGTTACAACATCCTTACCACAAAGGAAACTGCATTTTCCTCGCAGTTCATCCTCCTCCCACACACTCACTGGTATTTACATGTTTTTCTTTTTCAGCATAACACTGAATTTCCACACGGAAACACCTTCTTTGCGCTTATTTCAATGCAAGTGGAACACTGGCATTTTCATGCCTTAAAATTTTAACTTACTGTATTTTCTAAGTTTACTTAACAACACTTACACTTTAGCTTATTTTCTAGCCTTATGAAGAATTTCACTTTAATGATTTTTTTCCTAGCACTGCTTAGCATAATTTTCACTTTAATGTTTACTTTTAGCCTGAGGTAACGTAACACTATACTGTATTTTCTAAGTTTACTTAACAACACTTACACTTTAGCTTATTTTCTAGCCTTATGGAATGTAAGAATTTCACTTTAATGATTTTTTTCCTAGCACTGCTTAGCATAATTTTCACTTTAATGTTTACTTTTAGCCTGAGGTAACGTAACACTATTTCCATATAGAAGCACCTTTTCTTCAACTTATTTTTGCTCAGATGGGTCCTTTCTTTCACTATAGTTACACTGACAATGACACTACTTTATTTACACTTAATGCTTACATATTTCCTGCATTTTTGCTTAATGCTTACATTTTTTCTGCACTTCTGGTCAATGTCCTGGTTCTGTACATGGCCTAAACTCTTAAGTTTACTTAACGATGTACTTACGCTTCAGCTTATTTTCTTGCCTTATTCAATGTAAAACTTTCACCTTTAACGATTTTTTTCCAGCATTAGCACAATTTTCACATTAATGTTTACTTTTAGCCTGACCTAACATAAAACTAAATTTTCATACAGAAGCACCCCCCTCCCCCTTACACACACGTGAGTCCCATTCTTTCACGATACACTGACAGTCACTCGTCTTCATTTACAATTAATGCTTAAATATTTTCTGCATTTCGGGTCAATGTCCACAGTCACTCGTCTTCATTTACAATTAATGCTTAAATATTTTCTGCATTTCAGGTCAATGTCCTGGTTCTGCACATGGAAGCTACACATACTACACAATTATGGGCATTTTTTTTCTTCCCTTTTTTCTCTCCACTATTCATTTTGATTTATACTCTCATTTTACACTTTAATTTCAGCACATTCAGGCACCAAATATACACTTATTACACCACAACCGGCTCCTTTCTTACACTATTTATACTGATTTACACTTATTTTCTATAATTATGTAACTCCATGTTATGCAGTATTGGGGAAAAGTGGGTACACAAAATTAAAATATGCAGTGGTGTTAGGGGTAGACTACGAGAAAATGCTGATTTGTGTGCGGTGTGTTGGGAAAGCATCTAGAGATGTCACGCGTGAATGGACTGATCTTGCTGGTGAGTTGATTGTAAGATTTTGTTGGGGAGACATGTTATATGGTGGAAAAAGGGCTGGAACTAGCTCTGTGGCAAGCGTTTTAAGTGGATGGAGGAAGTTCAGGGAGATTTTGCCTCTCCTGACAATGAAAGGGCTCTCCCTCTATGCTCAGGGATCTTTGTAAGCAGCCTATGTTTAGAGTGTAATGCTGTCTGGCAATGAGACCTGGGCAGTAAAGGAGAAAAATTTGAAGACTAAAACGTACAGAAATGACAATGATTAGATGGATGTGGAGTGTCTCTGAATGCGAGGCCTGGGGGAGCTAGGTTTATGATTAAAGAGCTGAGAGGAAGGATCGGGTTGGAATGCATTGTTGTGATGAATAGGGATAGACTGAGATGGTTTTGGTATGTGGAGAGGATGAAGGATGACAATATGGTGCAAAACGCAAGAAATGTAAGCGTCAGGCATACTGTTGCAAAAGGCAGACCGAAAAAGACATGAGATGAGGTCACAGAGTGTGACCGCAGGGATAAGGGACTGGACCGGGAGGCTGCCAGTGATCGAGCAGCGTGAAGAGTCGCCATTAGGTGACCAAGACCGACACATGTAAGCAGGGCTGGGGTCAGTTATGAAATGAATTGGAACTAAGGGGGGGAGGGTAGCTGAATTGGAATTGTGAAATATAAAAATAAAATTAACTGAACTGAAATTGATATCAAAGAATTGATAAGAATTGATGACTGAATTGATAAAATAATATTCTAAACTGTAATATGCGAATTCATTATTGTACAATAATTACCTTACAGTATACTCAAATAAACAGTAAAATATAGTTTGCTATCACAAAAAGTTAAAAATTATTTGAAACCTCATTTTTATTTTTTAGTTAGATTAATGGTACTGGACAAATTAAAACTGATTTTGAATTGAAGATAGATTAAAACTAATTTTGAATTAAAAACATTTTAATTGAATGAAATATCGACCATAATTAATTGGAATTGAAGATTTCTTATTTATACGAATGAATTGAATTGAAATTAATTCAAATTTTATTCTGAACTGGAATTGAACTGACAAAAATTAACTGACTCCAGCCCTGCACGCAATCATGTTGAAGCCTTTATAAATAACATGTATTTTCTGCCTTTCTAGTCACTATTTTCTCATTGTCCACATCAGCTTTTGACATGGTTTGTAAAGATCTATATCTCACAGATCTCCCGCTCCCTCTTCCTCAGTCACACTTTGCCCACTCCAGTGTATATTCTGCCGAATTCTTGCAGACCTTATGACCATAATTGCTCTCATGCAACCAAATCCTGCTGCATAGCAAACATTACCAGTTTTTCCCAATTTGTCTCCCTAACAACCATTCCTGAATCCTCTCACTCTCTAAAACAATCCTTTGCATCCTTCTCTAGAATCTCTCCTGTAATTTGTCCTCATTTGTAACTATACCTTTCATTCCCTCCAGCCCAAATGCTCTCTCACGACCAATACAGCCTCTTTCAATCGACCACTTTTATCGTTCATACTCTCCTTCCCTATTCTTATGACTATACTCTATCAGACCAACCAATCCACTCTACCTTCCATGCCCTTCTTCTCTCCTGAAAGTTCAATTTCTCTCGGCTAAACAATCCTTCATCACATAACCTGGCAAGAAAACCTACTTCACGGTAAACCTAAAGTACAGCAGCCTACTTCAGGGTAAACCTGAAGCAGGAGGAGGAATCGTTGGGGCCCTTCTTGAGGATAAACCCCAAGAAGGGAAGTAGAACAACTGGGAGATCAAGTTCAAGGTGGATCACAACAGGAAAGCGGAGTGAGCAACCCAAGGGGTTTCCAACTCGCAGGTTCCACGGGGTCAAAGCCGAACCTTTCCCATTTATCCCAAATGGTTACATGGTACTCAGAACACCCCTTCCACTCAAGCGGACAATCGAGAACCCATTCCAACCTGCTGATCCCCAACCCAAAAACGTTCACCCCACAGCAGCACCACCTAATCCCAACCCGCCCCCTTCTACCTGATTTTTCACCCTGATAAAAGGGTGTTCCTCAGGCATCTTTCAGCTCTATTTATACTCTATACAATCTATAACTGGTTCTTTCTTCCAACCTTTTGTTCATCTTCTCCAATTAATCCTTCCCTATTATTTCCTAATCGATCATTCCAGTCTCTTTCTTCTGACATCAATTTCAATCATTGTAGTCTTTTTCTCTCTCCTGACACATCCGTTTCAATCACTATAGTCTCTTTCTCGACGTATCAGTATCAATCATTCCGGTCTCTGGACAAATTGTAATAACTGCAGGATCTGTCTTACCATTTCAATCATTGCATTCTCTCCTTCACCTGACATCAATTTATATCAGTCATTCTAGTCTCTCCTGACATAATGTCATTTATTCTAGTCCCTCTTTCTCCTGACATCAGTTTCAATTATTCTAGTCCCTCTTTCTCCTGGCATAATAACTTCTCTAGTGCCCTATACTTAACAAGCTCTCACCAGTCCTTACTCAATACAAACTTGTCAACAGTCCATTCCACTCCAACCACGGTCCCAAAACTTTTGCTCATTCTTTCTGTCATTATTCTCAATCCTAACCAGGTCCTTTGTCCCCTATCCCAAACAGTCCAAAAAAAATTTACTCCACTCTACAAATTCTTGCTCAGTCTAAACACTATCTCCCTATGCAATCCTTGTCTCTTTTGCCCTACTAATCCTTTCAGTTCAAGATCAGTCAATCCTTTTCTCATTCTTCTTTTCTTCACTTCAAGTCCTCAATTCACCTCATACTTTCATTTATTTTGTTGTGTTCTTTTATGTCAGTCTCTTGTTTCACTCTAATAAATTTTTAAGCGTTGTTTTGTGAATTTAGGAAGAATCTTTATGTACAAGTGTCCGCAGAAAGGATATGGAGGATGTGAAGATTGGCGGGGAGGAAGGTCAAGTTTCAGGGGATAGGAAGGTGGTACAATCATTCCCCTGTACGAAGGGAATAGGGGAAAAAAGAAGTATGTGGTAGGGCATTTATCTTAGTGCAACTGGAAAGGTATACGGCCAGATAGTTACTGATAAAGTTAGGGAATTAACAGACAAATTAGTTGAAGAACAGGGAGATTTTAAGATGGAAGTGGCTGTGTAGATCAGATGTTCATCCTATGATCTTTAGTGGGAAAGTTTCCTGAGATGGGGAAGATGTTTTATGTGGCGTTCATGGATTTAGAGAAAACATATGAAGGAATGGGGAAGATGTTTTATGTGGCGTTCATGAATTTAGAGAAAACATATGAAGGAATGTGGAAAATATTAAAAACATATGGAGTAAAAGGGAAACCGCAGAATGGCGTGAAGAGTATGTATGAGGGTGCTGAGGCTATATTGCTTGTCGATAGTGAACGGAGTGAATTTCTCGATCTGAAAGTTGAATTGAAATAAAGTGTGTCATGGCTCTGATTGTTCAGTTTGTATAAAGATGGGGTTATAAAATAGATACAAGGTAGGACAGTGGATGCTGGAGCGGCCCTAATGAGAGAGGGCAGCGTTTGGAAACTTTCTGTTCTGTTGTTTGCAGATGGCACTGTATTAAGTAAAGAGGAAGGGGAACTGCAAGGCTTGGTGAATGAATGGGAGTGCGTGTAAGACACGGAATCTAAAGGTGAATATTGGGAACAGTAACGTTGTGGTCTTTGAGAGGAATGAAGTCACTGAATGCACAGTATGGTTGGGTGGTGAGGAAATGGAAAATGTGAGAACATTTAAATACTACCTGAGTAGTGTCATGAATAAGAATGGAAATTTAGAGGATGGAATGCTTGAAATAGAACGACAGGGAAGAAAGGTTGCTCGTTCTTTGAAAGCAGTGACAAAGGGAGCATGGAAGTAAAAAGGTTGCTGAATGAACTCTAACATATAGGAGCGTACAGATATTGAGTAATTTGAAAAAATATTATGTACGAGTATTTACGGTAGTTACAGGAATTGTTTATGTACGAGTATGAGTGTTGTTTGGCACTGAAGAAATGTTTATCCATGACTGATGTTTAGTGTAATTACAAGATAATGCATGACTGTTACTTGGCACAGAGGATACATTTAAGATAGTGTTGCTGGTGTAGTTAAAGGACTATATATTTATGAGTGATTGGTGTAGTTATAGGAAATGTGAGTGCTGTTTGGCGTAGTTAGAAAATATTTATGAATGAATGATGTTAAGTATAATCAGAAATGTTATATGAGTGCTGTTTGGCATGGTTGGAGGATACATTTAACTATGAGTGTTGCTAGTGTAGTTTGAAATATTTGTGTCTGGTGTAGTTAAAGGAAATATGTATCAGTGATGCTTACTGTAGTTTCGGGAAATATTTATGTACTGTGTATGAGTCAATGAAATCCAAGTGCCAGATAGCAAAGATCGCATGGCATGTTATGATTTGAAGGTATTGTAAAGAGAAGGAAGGACACAGCAGAAAATCAGAAACTAAAGGGAGGGATTTTAGATTAGGTGAAGGATATGGAATGCCAATGATAAGACCTTACACTATTCATGCCACGAAACTAATGTCTAACCTGACAGCAGAGGGAAAATAAGGGCTGGAGAAAACACATAAATTATCTACCAGTGTTGCTTGCAGACTGAGGAAATACTGTATACACATATTAATAACCATGTTTACCGTTCATAATACTTTGAACTCAACTGCATTTTCCTTGCAATTCCCATACGCATATACAGTATGCACTGGCTTAAGTCTGCTCTTAAATACTGTATATATATTTTAATAGCTATAATTACCACAGAGTATTTGCATCCTTACCCTTGAACTTGACTGCATTTTCCTTGCAGTTCCCTATACACATATTTGCACTGGCATTTTCAGGTCAGCTTTTCTATATATTCTTTTCCCGCATAAAACTGATTATCCAGAGAACCACCGTTTAATAGGTTTGTTTTTACCTGCAAGATATTTTCATTACTACGAACTCAACTGCCTTTTCCTTGCAGTTCCTAGACACATATACGCACCGGCATTTTTAAGTCTCTTACATTTACTTTTTTGTCACATAAAACCGATTTTCCAGAGAACCACCATATTTACACTTACTTCTACACAAGCGGAACACTGACAAGTTCACGTCATCAATTTAATACTCAGGTTCTTGCTTTATTAAACACACCAGTAACAGATTTTAGCATTTTTCTGCTTTATTTAATGTAAAACTCACAATTTCATGTTTATTTTCATGTCTTATTGTACGTAACTCTGAATTTCCAAACAGAAGCACCATGCTTAAAACTTATTGCTCTCTATAGTGATTTTAGAACTGGACTGTTCCCATGAGAGGTCTTGTATGCTGATGGTTTGGTGTTGGTTGAGTGCATTGTGGTAGAAGATTAAAAATTTAGTCAGTGGAAATATGCAATGGGGTACAAAATACTGAGCATAGATAAAAAAGAAGAAATGATGTCTTGGGCAGATGGCAGTACTGCAAGAGGCGTGTGGTCATGTGCAGTTTATCAAAAGGGTGTAGGGTGAGAGGAAACTCCATTTTCTGCAGTGGTCGTGGTAAGTGGATGTATAAGAGATGTGGTATTTGAGGTAGGCTGCAAGATAGTGCTGATTCCAAATTCATCTTGAAAGTGTTCTTAAACCAAGTTAAAAGCAGTTTAAGGACATAGGTGGAACAGCAGTACAATTCGTTTATGAACGACACACGGTGGCAAGACACGTATGCTTAAGTTAATATGAAAAATGAGATTGATATATTCTAAGGTGAAAGGATAATTTTCAGAATTTAGGCATTTGTTCATATCAAACCAGTATTACATCTTTTCTCATTAAATACCGATACTGATTTTCTTCCGTACAAATACTGGCACCTATTTTACTTCCTACATCATTATCCGAATCTTAGGAATTCCTAGCATTTTGTAAATTATATTCTTTCCACTAAAAGTAACTCGTAGAAGAAAAAAAATGTAAAAACTTCATCTGTTCCCAGCCACCTTCTTCCATTCGTTATGACGCAGTTATCCTAAAAATCAACAGTAAATTTTATGGCATTAAACGAAATTGGTGAATGGAAAAGACTCAAAATTTGCTGACAGTTCTTACACCAACAAGAAGCCAATGTTTCAACGCTAGTAATCTTTGAGGTAGGAACATTCACATATTTCCGTTGATTCTGTCAGTTAACTATTTAATCTTATCTATCCCTAAATCTCTCTAATAATCTGTCCAGCTACAGCCACTTCCAATAATTCCTCGGTCGCCTCTCTCATCCACCCTTCCCAGTTACAGTCACTTCCAATAATTCCTCTGTCGCCTCGCTCAACCACCCTTCCCGAATCTTCCACCTCTCCCTACCATTGTTTCTAGTTCACTCTCCTTCCAACCATTCCCTAGTTGTCTATTCCATCCTATCTTTCTCTCATCTTCCTACTTACATCCAATCTCTTTAGAACTTAAATCCCTAGAACAGTTACCCCCAAAGTTCAAGTCCAACTGTTTCACAGATTTTTCATTAACGGGACACCTGTAATTTGGTGTACGGATTATTTTCTAAATTTAATTTGTTTTTCCTTTCCATTTACCTCGTATTTCAAATATCTATCTATCTATGCAGTCCTGTCATATCCCTGTCCAAACTTTTCTCCCTACCAGTAGTCCACTGGATTGGTTTCAAACTACTCTATAACTCCTACTACAACCTTCCATTTTTTATGAGGTCATTCTTCCCGCAAACAATTCTCTCTCAATTAAGCCTCCCTAATTCTCTACCTCTTCCTACCATTCTGTATACACTCAGTCCAAATCATTCCTGTCATCTATCCCATCCTCTCTTTCTACTCCCATCTTATCCGGGCCCACACTTAATCCTTCTCCTTACCAGTAGTCCCCTGGCTTGAGGTTTCACACTCCTATTACTTTCTTCCACAATTCTTTAAGATATCTTTCTTCCTGCCGACAAATCTCTCTCGATTAAGCATCCCTAATCCTGCCTCTCCCTGCCGTTTCTTCTAGTTCACTCACTCCCTAGTCGTCTAACCCATTATTCCCTCATTCTCCTACTCCCATCCAATCCATTCAGTCATATCCAATCTCTGCCCACACTTAATCTTTCTCCCTACCTGTAGTCCACTGGGCTGGTTTCAGACTATACTCCTACTACAATCATCCACAATTCTTTACGGGGTCTTTCTTCCTGCTAACAAATCTCTCTCGACTAGGCTTAATCCTCTATCTCTCCCTACCATTCTTTCTTGTTCCACGTCTAATCACTCCCTAGTCGAGTAACCTGTCCTATCCTTCCTTCATCCTCTCCTCCCGGTGCTACGGTTCATTCCATGTAAAGCCCTGACCCATCCAATCAATCTCTGCCCACAGTTTCTCTCTATCCATAATTCACCAGGTTGGTTTCAGACTCATTACTACTAATACCTTCCACAATTCTTTCAGAGTATAGCCCGGTTCCCTCTATAGGAAGGGACAATCAACAAACTATCTATCAGATTTCTTTCATCCTCCTGACAAATTTCTCTCTTCCTCTTGACTAAACCCTCCTATTTGTCATGACCATTTCTTCCTCTCCTATCTCCTGACACGCATTCCAGTTTACTCCACGAATTCTTTCTCCTGACAAATTTCTCTCTCCCTCTTAACGAAATCTTCATATTTCACTATCACAACCATTTCTTCTCGTCCTATCACCATCCACTCATTCCAGTACACATGACACTTACAGGACAAGAAAATAAAGGACAAAAGTACAGCACTCCTAAAATATGCCAGAAGTGTCTCGAGGGTGAAAAACAGTTGATACCCGATAAGAATAGGTTAGGTTAGCCTACGGTTAGTTAGATTAGATTAAGACCGGTTAGTTTAGATTACAAATTGTTATTCAACTACATACTGGTATCCTAATCATATAAAGTGTCTACTGTTTTCCATCCCCAGACAGTCCTATCATATTATAGCACGAGCATATTCATCTCATTTCCTTGTCTGGGTGTCATGGTGTGCTCTTATTTTATTCATCCCTCACAATCAATCACTCCAGACCAATCTTTCTGGTCTCCCACTTCTTTTCTTCTACTCCTCCTACCAATCAATCCCTCTGGACAATTCTGTTGTCCCTCAATTAATCTCTCAACTCCTACCAATTTTCGATCAATCATCCTGCAGACCAATCTGGTCTACCAGCTCCTCCTACCAATCTGTCTCGATCAACCATTTCCTCCAGACCAATCTCTCTGGTCTCCCCATAGTATTCCCCAACTCTTACTATCAAGCATTCCCTCAAGACCAATAGGTGGTCTCCCGACTAATCTCTCAACTCCTACCAATCAATCGTTTCCCCCACACCAACCTTTCTGGTCTCCCAACTAATATTACACAACTCTTACCAACAATCACTCCAGACCATCATTCTGGTCTCCCAACTAATATTTCTTGTCTCTTCCTACCATTCCTCCAGACTAATCCTTCTGGTCTGCCACTAATCTCGACATCTTACCAACCACTCCAGACCAATTTTCTGGTCTCCCATTTTTTCTTCACTTCCTGATCACTTTGGCCATCCAAATAACCTTTCTTGACTCATATCAATCACTCCAGACCAATGTTTCTGGTCTCCCAACTAATTTTTCTTGGCTCTTCCTATCAATACATTTCTCCATCTAGACTATTCTTTCTGGTATTCCACCTAACGTCACGACCTCTCAAATCATTCCAGACCAATCTTTCTGTTTTCCCACCTAATTATTCTTTTTTACTCATCCTATCAATCATTCTCTCCAGACCAATCTGTGGTCTCCCAATTAACCTTTCAACTTCTCCTACCAATCAATTTCGATCAATCATATCCTCCAAACCAATCTGTGGTCTTGCAGCTCCTCCATCCAATCAATCATATCCTCCAGACCTTTCTACGGTCTCCCAACTCCTCCTACCAATCAATATCGATCAATCATATCCTCCAGACCAATCTGTGGTCTCCCAACTAAACTTTCAACTCCTACAGATCAATCATTTCCTCCAGACCAGTTTTTTCTGGTCACCCAACTATTTCCCAACTCATTACCAATCACTCCAGACCAATCATTTTGGTCTCCCAACTAATATTTCTTGACTCATTCTACCAATCACTCCTTGAGACTAATCCTTCAAATCTGCCACTAATCTTGACTTCTTACTAATCACTCCAGACCGATTTTCTGGTCTCTCATTTTTTTCACTTCCTACAGATCACACTGGCATTCCAAATAATTTTTCTTGACTCATACAAATCACTCCAGACCAGTGTTTCTGATCTCCCAACACCTTCTCCTTGGTTTTTCCTGTCATTACATCTCCCTCCATCTAGACCAATCTTTCTTGTCTCCTGTTTTCAACTCCTAACAATCACTCCAAACCAACCTTTCTGGTCTCCAATCTAATTTTTTTTTACTCTTACTATCAATTATTCCCTCCAGACCAATTTGAGGTCTCCCAACTAATCTCTCAACTCCCCCTACCAATCAATTTCGATCAATCACACCTTCCATAACAATCTGTGGTCTCCCAACGCCTCCTACCAATCAATTTCGATCAATCATATCCTCCAGACCAATCTGTAGTCTCCCAACCCCTCCTGCCAATCAATTTCAATCAATCATATCCCCCAGACCAAACTGTGGTCTCCCAAATAAACTACCCATCAATCATCTCCAGACCAATCTTTCTGGCCTCAACAAATATTTCTTAACTCTTACTACCAATCAGTCCCTCCAGACCAATCGATGGTCTCCTAACTACTACCAATCAATCATTTCATTCAGACCAATCTCTGGTCTCCCAACTAATATTCCACAACTCTTACCGCCAATCACTCCAGACCATCACTGAGGTGTCCCGACTAATATTTATTGACTCATTATCAATTATTCTGGTCACCCAACTAATATTTCTTATCTCTTCCGACCAATCAATCCTCCAGACTAATCCATCTGGTCTGCCACTAATCTTGACTTCTTACCAATCACTTCAAACCAATTTTCTGGTCTCTTAATTTGTCTTCACTTCCTACCAATCACTCTTATCTTTCAAATAATCTTTCCTGACTCATACCAGTCACTCCAGACCGCTGTTTCTGGTCTCCCACCTAATTATTTTTTGGCACTTCCTATCAATATACCTCTCTCTATCTAGACCAATCTTTATGGTCTTCCAACTGTTTTGACCTAAATTAAACTCCAGACCAATCTTTCTCGTCTTCCACTTTTTTTAACTCTTATGAATCATTCCCTCCAGACCAATCTGTGGTCTCCCAACTCCTCCTACAGATCATTTCAATCAATCATTTCCTCCAGACCAATCTTTCTGGTCTCCCAACTAGTATTTCCCACCTCTTATTACCAATCACTCCAGACCAACCATTTTGGTCTCCCAACTAATATTTCTGGACTCTTCCTACCAATTAATCCTTGAGACTAATCATTCCGATCTGCCGCTAATCTCGACTTATTAATCACTACAGACCAATGTCTGGTCTCCCAATTTTTTCACTTCCTACCAATCATGCGGGCCTTCCAAATAATTTTTCTTGACTCATACCAATCACTCCAAACCAATCTTTCTGGTCTTCCAACTCATTTTTTCTTGGCTTTTCCTATCATTACATTTCTTTCCATCTAGACTGACATTTCTGGCCAGCCAACTGTCTTCACACCAATCTTTTTGATCTTCCATCTATCTTTATTATTATTATTATTATCAATCATTCCCTCCAGACCAATCTGTGGTCTCCTAACTAATCTCTTAACTACTCCAACTAATCAGTTTCAATTATATCCTCCAGACCAATCTGTGGTCTCCCAACTTCTACCAATCAATTCTGATCAATCGTATCCTCCAGACCAATATGTGGTCTCCCAACTCCTACCAATCAATTTTGATTAATCATATCCTGCAGACCAATCTGTGGTCTCTAACTAAACTCAAATAATCCTATCAATCATTTCCTCCAGATCAATCTCCCTAGTCTCCCAACTAATATTTCTTAATCCTTATTACCAATCAATCCCCCCAGACCAATCTATGGTCTCCCAACTTTCTCAACTCCTTCCAATTTCATCCAGACCAACCATTCTGGGCTCCCAACTAAAATATTCCTCAACTTTTACCACCAGTCACTCCAGACCATCATTCTGGCCTTCCAACTAATATTTCTTCTCTTCCTACCAATCATTCCTCCAAACTAATCCTTCTGGTCTCCCACTAACCTCGACTTCCTACCAATCGCTGCAGATCAATATTCTGGTCTTCCAATTTTTTCTTCACTTCCTGCCACTCTGGCCTCCCAAATAATCTTCCTTGACTCATACCAATGTTTCTGGTCTCCCAACTAATTTTTCTTGGCTCTTCCTATTAACACCTCTCTCCATCTAGCCCAGTCTCTCTGGTCTTCCAACTAATGTCGTGACCTGGTAAATCTCCCCAGAGCGATCTTTATCGTCTCCATCAAGTTATTTCTAAAATTTTTACTCTTCCTATCAATAATTCCCTCCAGCCCAATCTGTGGTCTCCCAACACCTACCAATTTCAATCAATCATATCCTCCAGACCAACCTGTGATCTCCCAACCCCTACCATCAATTTCGATCAACAATATCCTCCAGACCAATCTGTGGTCTCCCAACTCCTCCTACCGATTAATTTCGGTCAATCATTTCCTCCAGACCAATCTGCGGTCTCCCAACACCTCCTACCAATAAATTTTGATCATATGCAACTGGTCTCCCAACTGCTGCCAATTTCAATCCATCATATCCTCCAGACCCATCTGTGGTCTCGCAACACCACCTACCAATCAGTCTCGATCAAGCATATCCTCCAGACCAATTCGTGGTCTCCCAACTACTACCGATCAACTAAATCAATTCCTCGAGACAAATCTTTCTTGTCTCCCAACTAATGTCTCAACTTATATTACTAATTATTAAAGACTAATCACTTTCGTCTCCCGACTAATATTTTCTTGACTCTTTCTACAAATCATTCCTTGAGACTAATCCGTCTGGTCTGCCACTAATCTCAACTTCTTACTAATCACTCCAGACCAGTTGTCTGATCTCCCAATTTTGTCATTTCCAACCAATCATGCTGGCCTTCCAAATTTTTCTTGACACATCAATCACTCCAGACCAATGTTTCTGGTCTCCCAACTCATTTTTCTTGGCTTTTCCTATCATTACATCTCTTTCCATCTAGACCAATCCTTCTGGTCTCCCATCTGTCTTCACCTCCTAACAATCACTCCAGCCGAATCTTTCTGGCCCCCGAGCTAAATTTTTTCTCTTAATTTCAATCATTCCCTCCAGACCATTATGTGCTCTCCCAATGTATCTCTTAACTACTCCCAATCCCTGTCGATCAATCATATCCTCCAGACCAATCTGTGGTCTCCGAACTCCTCCTACATATCAATCATATCCTCCAGACCAATCTGTGGTCTCCCAACTCCTAGCAATCAATTTCCATCAATCATTTCCTCCAGACCAATCTGGTCTCCCAAATAAACTCAGCTCCTACAAATCAGTTCGATCAATCACTTCCTCCACACCAATCTGTCTGGTCTCCCACTAATATTTCTTAACATTCTACCAATCATTCTCTATAGACCAGTCTGTGGTCTTCCAACTGATCTCCCAAGTCATACCAATCAATCATTCCCTCCAGACCAATGTTTCTGGACTTAACTAATATTTCTTAACTTACAACCAATCATTCCCTCCAGACCAATCTGGTCTCCCAACTAATCTTTCTACTCCCATCAACTTTGACAAATGAATGCCTCCAGACCAATCTTTCTGGTCTCCCAACTAATATCTCGATTCCTATTCATCAATCTCGACCAATCATTTCCTCTGGACCAATCTGTGGTCTCACCTAATCGATGCTGACTCTTCCTGTCAATCATCCTCAAGATTAATCCATCTAGTCTGCCAGCCTATCTATTGACCCTTCCTCACCAGTCACTCAAGACCAACGATCTGGTCTCCCAACTTATTTTCTCTTTTGACTTCCTAACGAATCATTCAAGACCAAGCATTTGGCCTCTCAACTTTTTCTTGATTTTATACTAATCACTCCAGACCAATTCTTTCTGGTCTCCCACCTAATCCTTTCTTGACTTCCTACCAAGCATAACTCCAGACTAATCCTTCTGGCCTGATAAATAATCTCTTGATTCCTTACCAATCACTCTAGACCACTTTCTGGTCTCAACTTTTTTTTTTTTACTGTTCCTGTGATTCTCAAGACCAAACATTCAAGACTTCCAACTAATCTTTCGTGACTCCCTACCAGTCGTCCTTTCCAGACTAACTATTCTTGATTCAAGGCTTTCATTAACGCTCGAATATTGGTAGTTCTGACTTCCTGATCCTTTATTTTAAAAGTCGCAGCTTAAATTTTGGAAGTCACAACTTATTCATGCCGAGGAAATACACGTGCCAAAAGCATATCCGTAAACCGGTTGAAACTGCCCAGGGCGGTAGTCAACGGATGTATTAGCTGCTGTTATAGTACACGTGGGGGTCAATATAATGTAATGAATTGGCCATTCTATACACAGAGTGGTAGGCCACGCGGTTTAATTTTAGGCGTACGCTCAGGAATCTGGGAGTCACTGGGACTTCGTTATGAAACAGGCCGTATGGCGGTTTTTTTTTTTTTTTTTTTACACAAAATACGGTCGTACGTCCACTAACTGACGACGTCTTCATAACAATCACTCCAAAAACCAATATTTGTCTCCCAAATAATCTCTTGACTTCCTACCAATCACTCCAGACCAATCTTTCTGGTCTCCCAAATAATCTTAACTTCTTACCAGTCACTCCAGACCAATCCTTTTGGTCTCCAAACTAAGCTTTCTCGACTTCCTACCGCTCATTCCAGACCAATTTTCCTGGTCTCCCATTTAATCTCGACTTACTACCAATCAATCCAGACCAATCTTTTTGGTCTCTTAAAGTAGACAAGGCATTTTTAGACTTATCATTCCATCTCAAAGGCTTTCGATCGAGTCGGGCATAAATCTTTGATTTCCAAACTGCCCTCTTATAGTTTCTATCCTTCTATCTGTGCCTTCATCTCTAGCTTCCTTTCTGGTCGTTCTATAGCTGCTGTTGTAGACGGCCATCGTTCTTGTCCTAGACCTATCAACAGTGGTGTTCCTCAGGACAGTCACCAACTCTCTTTCTTTTATTCATCAATGACCTTCTAAGCTGTACATCTAACCCTATCCACTCATATGCTGATGATTCCACCCTTCACCTTTCCATTCGATTTCCGCAACGTCCATCTCAGCAGTTACTTCAGCAAACAAGGGATGAGGCTATGGAACACCTAATGTCTGACTTGGCTCATATCTCTGATTGGGGTAAAAATAATCTTGTGAGGCTATGGCACACCTAATGTCTGACTTGGCTCATATCTCTGATTGGGGTAAAAATAATCTTGTTATTTTTAATGCATCAAAAACTCAGTTCTTATACTTATCAACCCGACAAAATCTTCCTCAGGATTACTCACTAATGTTTAATAATGTCCAGCTCGGTCCTGCATCATCCTTGAACATGCTTGGGGTTTCATTCTCTCGGGATTTGTCTTGGAAAGAACATATTACATATCTTGTGAAATCTGCTTCCAAGAGATTAGGTGTGCTGGGCCAACTCCGAACTTTCTTTACCCCTGCACAGATGTTGACCTTGTACACGGGTTTTATTCGCCCGTGTATGGAGTACAACTCTCATGCGTGAGGAGGCTCCCCACATGCGGTTCTTCTCAATAGGGTGGAGTCAAAGGCTTTTTGTCTCATTAACTCTCCTCCTCATACTGATTCACTTCAACCTTTGTCTCTTCGCCGCAATGTTGCTTCTTTATCTCTCTTCTATCGCTACTTCAATGGTCACTGTTCCTCTGAACTGTCTGCTTGCATTCCTCCACTTCTACGACGGGCACGTAGCACCAGTCTAGCAACAAACTCTCATCCCTTTTCTGTCCAACTCTCTAATGCAAGAGTTAACCGTTACTCCCAGTCCTTCATTTATGCAACTGGTCAACTCTGGAACTGTCTCCCTGTCTGTATTCCCTGCTTCCTATGATCTCCAATCTTTCAAACGCAGTGTGTCCAGGCATCTCGAAATGAATGGATCTTGAATTTGGCTCTCTTTTGTATTTTTACTTTTTCTTGGAAGGAACAGTATTCAGGCCCATGGCCCTTGGTTCCTTCTTCCTTGCATTAAAAAAATAAATAAAATTTTATCACCGCAACTAATCTGACTACTGCCTACCGATCATTCAAGATCAATCATACCCTCCAGACCAATCTTTCTGGTCTCCCAAATATCCGGTCTCAATATTTTTTCTCCCATTTAACTTCCTGCCAATCACTTACTCTAGACCAATATTTCAGGTCTCCCAACAAATCACTACTGACTTCCTACCAATCACTCCAGACCAATATTTCTGGTCCCCAACTAATCTTTGACTCTTCTTCCTATGGCACCGATCTTTCAAGACCAATCATACCACCCAGACGAACCTTTCTGGTCTCTCAAAGAAATCTAAGACTCTTATCAATCTTTCCAGTCTCTCAACTATTTTTTTCTTAACTTCCTGTCAATCACTTATTACAGACCAATCTTTCTGGTCTCCCAACAAACTCCTATTGACTACCTACCAATCACACCTGACCAATCTCTGGTCTCAAGTAATCTTTCTCATTAACAGCTGTCTTGTCTTACCAATCACTCCAGACCAATCTTTCGGTTCCCCCAACTTAACTTTGACTTTTCCTCCTACCAATCTTTCAAGACCAATCATAGCCTCCAGACCAATCTTTCTGGTCTCCCAAATATCGTGTCGATTCTTTCCGGTCTCTCAACTAAAATATTTTTTCTTAACCTCCTGTCAATCACTTATTCCAGACCAAATTTTCTGGGTCTCCCAACAGCCTACTGACTTCATACCAATCTTTCTGATCACCCAATGAATCGTCCTGACTTCCTACTAATCACTCCAGACCAATCTTTCTGCCCTCTCAACTAATCTTTCTCATTTCTAACCTTCCCATCACCCGAGTCACTATCTCCTTTGCCATCAGGCTGCCCTCTCTACAGCTCATACTACACTCGTTTACCCTATCCATCTCATCCTTGGTCTAATTTCAGATGCTTTATCTCACCTAGAATTCCAGCTCTTCATAAGGCTCCTATTATTCAACTGCTTCACTAAACTGAGTTTAATTTTTCATAAGGTAACTCGAATTTCTCGTAGCGGTGCTAATCGAAACACTTAACATTTAAATGTTTCACTCTATCAGTACATTTTTATCTTGCCGTCGCCATATTTTAAAATCACTCAACTCCTCCACCTCTTTTGTAATTATTTCTCATACAGATGCCCACTTGCTATATTTCACATTCAAGTGCTTTAAATTATGATTGAAAACACTGGAGATAGGACCTTCATAACGATGTACAATGCATAATGAACTTGGTACTTCAATAACTTGATGTACAATGCATAGTGAACAACCAATCTCGCTTGGATTGATACAGAGTACGATCGAGCGTATGTGACCCCGGTACTAGTTTTCATGAGGGCCACAATGAATGTCGACTTTAAGAGAAGCATAAATCACAACACACGTTAGTTCTTCTACTGTAGATCATATATTCACACCGTAAAAGCACGGGTACTGATTCTCCAGAAATACTTTTGAGCTTCAATTATCAGTAACTATTTATTTGCAATATCAGAATATCAAAGATAATATCATTCACCGGACCTGTAATATTAGTTGTACATAAGACCAGTCATTCATCTAACATATTATATTTAGTTTCTTAGGTTAGTATCATTCATCTCATCTTCCTACTTACATCCAATCTCTCTGGAACTCGCTTCCCCAGAATAGTTTCTCCCCAAAGTTCAAGTCCAACTGTTACAGATTTTTTATGAATGGAGGACACTTGTAATCTGCTGTATGGATTATTTGTGTATTTAATGTGTTTTTCCTTTGATCCTCGTTATATATTAGGGGGGAAAAAAGGGGGGGGGGGGGTCTATGCTGAGTCCTGTCATATCGAATCTATCTATGGCCAAACTTCTCTCCCTACCACTGGGTTGATTTCAAACTATAACTCCTGACTACAACCTTCCACAATTCTTTACGGGGTCTTCCGACCTGCTGATAAATCGCTCGACTAAGCCTCCCTAACTCTCTATCCCTTCCTACCACTCTTTGTAGACTTTCACTCCAAATCACCGCTTAGCCGTCTATCCCATCCTATCCTTCCCTCATCCTCCCTTCCAACTCCCATCTTATCCAGGCCGACCCTGTCACATCCAGTCAATCTCTTCCCAAACTTAATCATTCTCCCTACCAGTTGCCCACTGGGTTGAGGTTTCACACTAACTCCTGCTACTACCTTCCACAATTATTTACAAGGTTTTCTTCCTGCCGACAAATCTCTCTCTCGATTAAGCATCCCCAATCCTCTCTCCCTGCCATTCCTTCTAGTTCACTCTCACTCCCTAGTCGCCTATTCCATTCCATTATTCATTCTCCTACTCCCATCCAATCCATTCTGAGCCCTGTCGCATCCAATCAGTCTCTGCCCACACTTAATCTCCCTATTATTAGACCACTGGGTTGTTTCAGACTATACTTCTACTACAATCACCCAAAATTCTTTACGGGGTCTTTCTTCCTGAAAACATATATCTCCCGGCTACGCCTAATCCTCTCTCTTCCTAACATTCTTTCTTCACTTCCCGTGTCATGTAACCCGTCCTATCCTTCCTTCATTCATTCTGCTCATTCATTCATTCCATCCAAAGCCCTGTCCAACCCAATCAATCTCTGCCCATACCTTCTCTACTCGTAGTCCACCAGGTTGGTTTCAGACTAACTCCTACTAATACCTTCCACAATGCTTTCAGAGGTCTATCTTCCTCTTGACAAATTTCTCTCACTCTTAACTAAACCATTCTTTATCACTGCCAGGTCCATTTCTTCCTCTCCTATCTCCTGACACTCACTCCAGAACATTCTGAGTTCTTCCTCCTGACGAATTTCTTGACTACTTACACTCATAACCATTTCCTCTCATCCTATCTCCAGACACTCATTCCAGTACACATGACACTTACAGGACAAAAAAATAAAGGACAAAAGTACAGCACTCCTAAAATATGCCAGAAGTGTCTCGAGGGTGAAAAACAGTAGATACCCGATATAGAATAGGTTAGGTTAGCCTACGGTTAGTTAGGTTAGATTAAGCCTGGTTAGTTTAGATAACAAATTAGGTGTTATTCAACTACATACTAGTATCCTAATCATATAAAGTGTCTACTGTTTTCCATCCTTAGACAGTCCTTTCATATTGTAGTACGGGCATATTTGTCTCATTTCCTTGTCCTGGGTGTCAAGTTTTTTTTTTTTAATTTCTCAACCAATCACTCCAGACCAATCTTGTTGGTCTCCCATTTCTTTACTTTCTACCAATCATTCCCTCCGGACCAATCTCTGGTCTCCCAACCACTCCCTCAACTCCAACAATATCGGTCAATCATCCTGCAGACCATCTGTGGTCTCCCACCTCTTCCTACCAATCAGTTTTGATCAACCATTTCCTCCAGATCAATCCCTCTGGTCTCCCAACGAATATTTCTTAACCCTTACTACCAATCATTCCATCCAGACCAATCTGTGGTCTCCCAGCCAATCTCTAAACTCATACCATCATTTCATCCAGACCAATCTTTCTGGTCTCCCTAATAATATTCCATAACTCTTACCACAAATCACTCCAGACCATCATTCTGGTCTCCCGACTAATATTTCTTAACTGAATACAAATCATTCTGGTCTCCCAACTAAAATTTCTTCTTCATACCAATTATTCCTCCAGACTAATCCTACTGGTCATCCACTAATCTCAACTTCTTACCAATCACTCCAGACCAATTATCTGGTCTCTCAATTTTTTCTTCACTTCCTACCTGTCACTCTGGCATTCCAAATAATTTTTCCAGACTCATACCAACTGCTCCAGACCATCTTTCTGGTCTCCCAACTAATTTCACTTGGCTCTTCCTATCAATACATATTTCCATCTAGACGAATTTTTCTGGTCTTCCAACTAATGTCTTGACCTAAATCACTCCAGACCAATCTTTCTGGTCTCCAACCTAATTATGTTTTTTTCACTATCAATCACTCCCTCCAGACCAATCTGTGGTCTCCCAACTAACCTCTCAACTCCTACCAATCAATTTCAATCAATCATATCCTCCAGACCAATCTGTGGTCTCCCAACTACCAATCAATTTCGATCAATCATTTCCTCCAGACCAATCTGTGGTCTCCCAACTACGATCTCAACTCCTACTACCGATCAATCATTTCCTCCAGACCCATCTATCTGGTCTCCCAACTAATATTTTCCGATTCTTATTACCAATCATTCCAGACCAAACATTTTGGTCTCCCGACTAATATTTCTTGACTCGTCCAACCAATCATTCCTTGAGACTAATCCTTCTGGTCTGCCACTAATCTCTACTTCTTACTCACTCCAAACCAATATTGTCTCCCAATTTTTGCATTTCCTATCACGCTGGCCTTCCAAGTAATTCTTCTTGACTCATACCAATCACTCCAGACCAATGTTTCTGGTCTCCCAACTCATTCTTCTTGGTTTTTCCTATCATTACATCTCTTTCCATCTAGACTGATCTTTCTGGTCTCCCGTCTTCACCTCCTAACAATCACTCCAGACCAATCTTTCTGGTCTCCCATCTAATTTTTTTTTACTATCAATCATTCCCTCCAGACCAATCTGTGGTCACCCAACTAATCTCTCAACTACTACCAATCAATTTCAAGCATATATTCCAGACCAATCTTTGGTCTCCCAACACCTTCTATCAATCAATTTCAATCATATCCTCCACCTCAATCTGTGATCTCCCCACTTCTACCGATCAACTTCGATCAACTGTATCCCCCAGACCAATCAGTGGCCTCCCAACTAAACTTAACTTCTCCTACCAATCAATCATTTGCTCTAGACCAATGTTTCTGGTCTCCCAACAAATATTTCTTAACTCTTACTACCAATAATTCCCTCCAGACCAATCTGCGGTCTCCTAACTCCTACCAATCAATCATTTCATCCAGACAAATCTTTCTGGTCTCCCAATTAATATTTACCCCTTACTACCAATCATTCCATCCAGACCAATCTGTGGTCTCCCAACTAATCTCTCAATTCCTACCAGTCAATCATTTCATCCAAACTAATTTTTCTGGTCTCCCAACTAATATTCCACAACTCTTACCACCAGTCACTCCAGACCATCATTCTGGTCTCCCAACTAATATTTCTTGACTCGATATCAATCATTCTGGTCTGCCAACTAATAATTCGTCTCTTCCTACCAATCATTCCTCCAGATTAACCCTTCTGGTCTGCCACTAATGTCTACTTTTACCAATCACTCCAGACCAATTTTCTGGTCTCCCAATTTTTTCTTCACTTCCCACCAATCACTGTGGTCTTCCAAATAATGTTTCTTGACTCATAGCAATCACTAATGTTTCTGGTCTCCCAACTAATTTTCTTGGCTCTTCCTATCAATATATCTCTCCATATAGACCAATCTTTCTGGTCTTCCAACTAATGTCTTGATCTAAATCACTCCAGACCAATCTTTCTGGTCTCCCATGCAATTTTTTTTTCTTTCTATCAATCATTCCCTCCACACCAATCTTTGGTCTCCCAACACCTCCTACCAATCAATTTCGATCAATCATATCCTCCAGACCAACCTGTGGTCTCCTAACTCCTTTTACGATCTAATTTCGATCAAACATTTCCTCCAAACCAATCTGTGATCTCCAAACTTCTCCTACTGATCAACTTCGATCAATTGTATCCCCCAGACCAATCAGTGGCCTCCCAACTAAACTCAACTCCTCCTACTGATCAATCAATTGCTCCAGACCAATGTTTCTGGCCTCCCAACTCAATTTTCTTGACTTTTCTTATCATTAATCTCTTTCCATCTACACCAATCTTTCTGTTCTCCCAAATTTCACCTACTAACAATGACACCAGACCAATCTTTCTGGTCTCCTACTTTTTTTTCCCATTTACTAACAATAGTTCCCTCCAGACCAATCTGTGGTCTCCCAACTAATCTCCCAACACCTACCAATCAATATCCTCCAGGCCAATCTGTGGTCTCCCAATTCCTACCAATCAGTTTCGATCAATAATTTCTTTCAGACCAATCTGTGGTCTCCCAACATCCCCTACCAATCAATTTCAATCAATCATATCCTCCAGACCAATCTGTGGTCTCCCAACTCCTACCAATCAACTTCGATCAATCATTTCCTCCAAACCAATATGTGGTCTCCCAACTCCTCCTACCAATCAATTTCGATCAATCATTTCCTTCAGACCAATATGTGGTCTTCCAACACCTACCAATCAATTATTTCCTTCAGACCAATATGTGGTCTCCCAAAACCTCCTACCAATCAATTTCGATCAATCATATCCAGACCAATCTGTGGTCTTCCAACTAAAAACTCCTACCGATCAAATTGAACAATCATTTCCTCCAGACCACCTGTGGTCTCCCAACTAAGCTGAACTCCTCCTACCGATCAGTTCGATCAATCACTTCCCCAGACCAATCTTTCTGGTCTCCCATTAATATTTCTTAACTTTCCACTAATCATTCCCTCCAGACCAATCTGTGGTCTTCCAACTAATCATACGTCGTACCAATCATTCATTCATCCAGACCAATCTTTCTGGTCTCCCAACTAAAATTTCTTAACTCATTACCAATCATTCCCTCCAGACCAATCTGCTCTCCCAACTAATCTCTCAACTCCCAGCATCAATCTCGACCAATCATTTCCTCTGGACCAATCTGTGGTCTCACCTAATCTATGCTGACTTCCTGTCAATCATCCTCCAGATTAATCCATCAAGTCTGCCAGCCTATCTCTTGACTCTTCCTCACCAGTCACTCAAGACCGATCTGGTCTCCCAACTTATTTTCTCTTGAATTTCTACGAATCACTCAAGACCAAGCATTTTGGCCTCTCAACTATTTCTTGACTTCATACTAATCACTCCAGACCAATTCTTTCTGGTCTCACCTAATCCTTTCTTGAATTCCTACCAAGCATACAGCCACACTAATCCTTCTGGTCTGATAACTAATCTCTTGATTCCTTACCAATCACTCCAGACCACTTTCTGATCTCCCAACAATTTGTTTCTTGACTGTTCCTGCGATTCTCAAGACCAAACATTCAAGACTTCCATCTCTCGTGACTCCCTACCAATCGTCCTCTCCAAACTAACTATTCTTGATTCAAGGATTTCATTAAAGCTTGAATATTGGTAGGCCTGACTTCCTGATCCTTTATTTTGAAAGTCACAACTTATTCATGCCGAGGACATACACGTGCCAAAAGCATATCAGTAAACCGGTTGAAACTGCCCCGGGCGGTAGTCAATGGATGTATTAGCTGCTATTATGGTAAGCGTGGGCTCAATTGGTCATTCTATACACAGAGTGGTAGGCCACGCGGTTTAATTATAGGCGTACGCTCAGGAATCTGGGAGTCACTGGGACTTCCTTATGAAATAGGCCGTAGAGCGGCATTTTTTTTGGACGCAATATACAGTCGTATGTCCACTAACTGCCGCCCTGTCTTCATAACAATCACTCCAAACCAATATTTGTCTCCCAAATAATCTCTTGACTTCCTACCAATCACTCCAGACCAATCTTTCTGGTCTCCCAAATAATCTCTTGATTTCCTACCACATTCCAGACCAATCCTTTTGGTCTCCAAACTAAGCTTTCTTGACTTTCAACTGCTCATTCCAGACCAAATTTCCTGGTCTCCCAATTAATCTCTTGACTTACTACCAATCAATCCAGACCAATCTTTTTGGTCTCTACTGTAGACTAAGCATTTCTGACTTATCACGCCAGACCAATTTTATGGCCGCAACTAATCTCTGACTACTGCCTACCGATCGGCTCAAGACCAATCTTTCTGGTCTCCCAAATATCCTGATTCTTCATATCAATCTTTCCAGTCTCAACATAAAACTTCCTGCCAATCACTTACTCCAGACCAATCTTTCAGGTCTCCCAACAAATCACTATTGACTTCCTACCAATCACTCCAGACCAATACTTCTGGTCCCCCAACTAATCTTTGACTTTTCTTCCTACCGATCTTTCAAGATCAATCATACCCTCCAGACTTTCTGGTCTCTTAAATACCAAGATTCTTATCAATCTTTCCAGTCTCTCAACTTTTTTTTTCTTAACTTCCTATCAATCACTTACTAAAGACCAATCTTTCTGGACTCCCAACAAACCGTTATTGATTACCTACCAATCACGCCAGACCAATCTCTGGTCTCAACTGATCTTTCTCATTAACAGCTGTCTTGCCTTACCAATCACTTCAGACCAATCTTTCATGTCCCCCAACTAATCTTTGACTTTTCCTCCTACCGATCTTTCCAGACCAATCTTTCTGGTCTCCCAAATATCGTCTCGATTCTTCCCATCACTCTTCCCGGTCTCTTAACTAGTTTTTCTTAACTTCCTGTCAATCACTCATTCCAGACCAGTTTTTCTGGTCCCCCAACAAATCCCTACTGACTTCCTACCAATTACTGCAGACCAATCTTTCTGGTCTCCCAACAAATCGCCACTGACTTCCTACCATTCACTCCAGACCAATCTTTCTGGTCTCCCAACAAATCGCCACTGACTTCCTAACATTCACTCCAGACTAATCTTTCTGGTCTCCCAAACTGCCACTGACTTCTTACCAATCACTAGACAAATCTTTCTTATCTCACCTCCCAACGAGTCACTATGTCCTCAGGCTGCCCTTTCTCCAACTCACACTACACTCGTTTACCCTATCCAGTTCATCCGGTCTAATTTATGCTGTTTCATTTCAACTATAATTCCAGCTCTTCATTAGAGTCCGATTAGTCGACTGCTTCACTAAACTGATTTTAATTTCTCTTAACATTAGCATCATTCATCTCCTTCACCTAATCTGTAGTTTTAATTTCTTACGAGTGCCAATTACCAAATTTTACGATAACTCACATTTCTCGTAGGGGTGCCAATTGCAACAGTTTACGAGCAATCTTCTAGATGTTTCACCATATCAATATATTTTTGCCTTGCCAGTCGCCTATTTTAATATCACTCAACTGTTCCACCTCTATGTAATTATTTCCCTTACGGATGTCCACTCGCCATATCTTACATTACTGCTTCAAATTACCTGTATGAAAAAACTGTTTGCACAATGCATAATGAACAACTTGAGACCTTGATAACTTCAGGTACAATGCATAATGAACAATTAATCTCGCTGGGGTCGGTACGAAGTTATTCACGATCGAGCATATGTGCCCCAGTGCTGATTTTCATGATGACCACAGTTAATGTCTGTTAGACGCATAAATCATAACTTTTTTGTTAGTGCATCTACAGTTATTATATATTCACACAATAAGAGCACTCGTGCTGATTCGCTAAAAATACTTTTGAGCTTCTGACAATTATCGGTCAAATGCTTATCTGCAATATTAGTTTCTCAAAGGTTATATCATTCACCTGATCTGTAATTTTAGTTTTCCATAAGGTCATTCATCTAATGTGATTTTTAGTTTTATGTCAGTATTTCTCATCTGATCTGTATACCTTTCTCATAAAGTTACAATGGCTGAACTGCTTCACCTATCTAATTTTAGCTTTTCATAAAGTTCCTATCATAAAAATGTTACACCTTATCAGTAATTTACAGGTATATGTATTGTTGAACACATCTTAACCATAGTAGAAGCAACTCACCATAAAAAACATAAACAGAACAAATGATCTCCCTTTCAATGGGCTGAAATGCAAACTAAATTGTACCCTAGTTTAGTCAAAAGCATTAGGCAGCTGAACAAGATGTTGGAATAAATAAGCAAGGAAATACAAATTGGGGGAATTTATAAGTACAGGACCCCTGTGGTAACTGGCCCAATATAGGGTGAGCAAAAAAAAAAAAAAAAAAAAAAAAAAAAAC
>JAGKTI010000027.1:35407-59795 GCA_018397915.1 Birgus latro | reverse complement strand
GGGATTGAGGCGTCTGGCAATAGATAGATAGATAGATAGAACTTGGTGAAGTGTGGTACAGATCTAAATGTAGAAAGAATAGCCCTTGCTGATGGAGCAAGGAAAAATGAGATGGAGTCCAGAAGTAGGACCTAAGGGTTGCAGTCTTGACCAGAATGAGACAGCCTTCATTGGATGGTGTAGCACCACGTGTGATACATTGGTGGACTGCTAGGCCTCTGGAAAGACTATGTAATCTGTGCTCAGAGCAGGAGGGGGGAAAAAAAAAGATGGGAGGGTATGCAAGCACTTTGCTGCAATAAGGATGAATTTTCTGAAAAATTCCCAAGTTTGAGTTACTCCAGTCATAATCCATCCATCCATCAGCCAATCCTATGTCGCCCCATGAGGAGCGCAGGAGCCTGGGGCTAGGCAAGATGGTCTTGACATATAAGATGACAGTGATCAGTCTCATTCATCCATGAGTGGCAAAACGTGAGCAATAAATCACAACCATCTCTTGGATGTAAACCTTCACCGGCTTAATCCTATTGGAGCGCCTTAATTGCCCATTAAACCACCAGATGCCATAATTTGGTTGTATGGTTTCCACCTAGTGTAGTAAATGGCTTCCTGGTGTACAGGAAACTATTTGGCTTGTCACTCAGCATAGAGTCACCATAGGCAGAAAGAAGAGGAGAGAATGAAGGAAAGAAAGACAGAAGAGGGAGTGTAAAGTCACCTGTAGGCAGAAGGAAGAGGAAAGAATGAAAGAAAGAAAACAGAAGATGTAGAAAGACAGGAAGGGGCAGTCACTCAAGAGCAGCACTACATCAAGTGAGTGGATGGTGAGCACCCCCACCTATCACTTTAATAAGATTAAACTTCATACATGTAGGACTGACTTGAGACTAATTGGAAATAACATTCCTTTATATTGACACATACGTACACTAAGACAGTATTCCTGGCTTGCATGGGTCATCTTTTATTTCTTGTGATGGCAGCTTTCCAACCTGCGCAGTCTCTTATGGCATTCTGGACTTTCATGGTGCTATTAAGGGGATATTTTTATTAAATCAGTGGGTGTTAAGGAAGTTCAGCGAAGTTTGTTGTAAGAAAATTGCCCTAGCCAAGGAACACTCACACTTTTTGGACAACAATTTACTGCTGTGTCCATTCCACTAGACAGAATTACATTTCATTGTTTACTGTAATTAGTTACAGTGTTGTACCATTTAGATATGAGTATGAATATGTTATAATTGCAGATGATCATTCCTGTTGCAACACATCTTGCTATTTAAATATTTTTGCTGAAAGCTTTATATACTGTGAACATTTCTACAATGTTTTGTGAGGAATTACTGCTGTTTCCATAGAACCAGGCTATAAAAGCATCACCTTTTTCAGATTCATAGGTGGTCTGGTAGCAGGCATTGCTCTGATGATACTGGAGATGGCTGGTTTCCTTACTGGTGTATCCATGTTCACAGGCCTCCCATCTCTGCTGTGTATCCTTACAGTCCATTTTCACAGTACAGGTTACAAAATCTGTACAGTAAGTCCTCATTATAGATTACCTTTTCTTGATGTTCTTTTGCTGTTAAGTGCACAGTAAGTACAGTACAGAAAGAATGCCTGTGCGGTAGTAGGACTTCCATAAGTCAGACTGTTTGGAGCTTAACCTGTCAGACATATCTGAACATCTGACTTATATGTGGCTACTCCATCTCAAGGAGGAATTAGAACTTTTTTGCTGTAAAATGTCAGTTAAAAAAGCACTTAAACTACTCATCAGTGGTAATTTCAGGATTTTTTTTTGTTTTTTAGTATGGCTATATAGTATGCAAATAACAAAAAATTACGTGAAAATACAGTCACAAGCCAGCCAGAACTGTGTCCATCTTAAAGGAATTTCCAACTCACAGAAACCTGACTTAAGGAGGTCTTACTGTATTTAAGTTTCATTGCCACTTGTTAAATCAAATTGCCAGAATCTCCTAGTGTACTCTGAAAAGCGTTTTTAAAAATTGGACTGTGTTGGAATACATCCCTGACTTACCGTACAACAAGGACTGTCTGTACTAGAAAATGTTTGTTTATTACATCAGCACTCTAAACTGTTTGTAATTTTGAAACATGAAACTGATCATTTTCTAAGTTGTCGAATTTTGTGGATTATGTCAGAGAGGTGTGTGAGAAACCACATGGAGAATGTTTTTTCACCTATCAGGTGGAGCCAGGATTCGAGGGATTTGAATTATCCAACTGCTTCAGGAGAATATATAGGAAGGAAAAGGGAGCTGCACTTTGTTTTTGTTAGAAGGTGATGAATTGGTCAATGAGAAAGCTTGGGATGGAGGAGTTGCTGGTTATAGCGGTTATGGCTATGTATATGGTTGTTCGCACTCAGGTGAGAGTGAATGTAGATTTGAGTGACGAGTTTTCAGTGAATGTTGATGTGCATCAGGGGTCAGTCTTGAGTCCCTTTTTGTTTGTCATGGTGCTTGAAGCCCTCTCACATGACTTCAGAAATGGATTCCCATGGGAGATGTATTATGTTGAGGACCTGGAGTTGATTGCAGAGAATGAAAGGGAGATGAAGGAAAGATTTAGGAAATGGAGAGATGGAATGGGGCACAGGGGCTAAATGTGGACAAAACAAAGTGATGATATACAGGGCTGGTGGTGGTACTGTCAGAGCAGAGGGAGTGTGGCCATATGCAGTTTGTAACAAGGGTATGGAAAGTAACTCCATCTTGTGCAGTGTTTGTGATAAGTGGGTGCATAAGAGATGTAGTTGTACTGGAGGTAGGCTGCAAAATATTGCAGATTTGCTGTGTGTGGTGTGTCAGGGAAAGAATGTAGAGATTGACAGGTGTGAAAAAATTGATCTTGTTGGAGAGTCTCGAGTGCATGGAGGAGTTTTGTTATTTGGGAAACATGTTATGTGCTGGAGTTGGGGCTGGATGCTCCCTTCATGTCTGTTTGTGTGGTTCCTAGAAATGATCCTTTCTCTTCCTCTCTGAGCACTCCCAACTTTACATTCCAGCAGCTTGGTCAGAGTCCAACTTTCAGATCCTTGAGTTATGACATGAAATTAACATAGATTATAACCTTTTTTGACACTAACAATTGCTGGTCCTTCATGTAATTACACAATTTATCAAAAATCCTCCATCACATTCCTGTGCTTCCCTTCATTTCAGTGTAATTAACTATGCCTGTCTGAACTGGTTGCTTGGGTATATGTATTATTCAACACTTCTTAGTTTTTTCATCTGTATTCACTTGAAGGGACTAGAAATGTCAGTCGAACATGATGTTTGTCTTCACATTAATATTCAAGCTTACCTTCAAATCCCTTGTTCAGATCAACTTTTATTTTGCATAGTTCTCATTATTCATCAATAAGAACCATATTGTCTGCACATCTTAAGATTGTTTAGTTGCACACCATCAGTGTTGGTTTCTCTGTCATGCCAGTCTGATTTTCTATTCTCTGGACATGAGTGAATAGCTTGGGTGAAACTGTAACTGCTTGTCTAGTCCCTCTCTTTTATTTGTAGTTTCTGGCTTTCCTTATGGACCTTTATGATAGCAGTGCCATCTTTATGAATATTTGCATGTACTGCAATGTAGTTTCTTGTACAGTTTGTGCAGTTGCTGGAGAGAGTCGCTTTCGTGTAGTGGTACGAATATGCATGGATGAGGTACCCACATAGATGAGGAATCTGCCAAACCAAGAAAGAGGAACTGCCAGGGCTAGCAAATGGCTCTCTTTCCCCATCCTTCATAAAGATGATAAGGATAATAGGCTGAAGCTTTGGCACAAAGTCATGCTCCCAGAGATATACAATTGGCACATGGCTGCAGCAGCACACAATACAGTACAAAGACCACACACACCTAAATATCAATGTTATTAACACAAAGACCACAAACCATCATCACACACACTCTTAACTTCCTTAACTTAAAGCTGTCCTGCTACAGAAGATGATAGCTGCTATACTCACTAAGATGGTGTGTTTCCCAGCCTTTGGTGCCAATATGTTTGACTGTGCAGACCAATTCTGGATCTGCAAACTTTGGTGCATAGTTGGCATGTCAGGTCTAGGTTTGCCGGGAGAACTCTGTTTCGGTTGTGGCTTCGTTGTCTGTGCACTTTTGTGGCCAAGTTCCGAGCTTCTTCAAGATAAATTGTTCCTTCGCAGCAGAGGGCCCACCATTGTTTTCTGTCAGAAGCATTTGTTTCAAGATCCTTTCGTATGATGTTGCATTTCTTTAGAGTTGTCTTTGTAAGATCTTTATATCTCTTTTTCTGTTCAATCCTTTCGTATGATGTTGCGTTTCTTTAGGGTTGTCTTTATATGATCTTTATATCTCTTCTTCTGTTCCCCTGGGTTGCAGTGTGCTGCAGGGAGTTGGTCATGCAGAACCTGCCGGGGAAGGTGGTGCTTAGGCATGTGGAACTTGTATCCGACCCATGTAAGCTGTTTTTTAGCCAGCATAGTTTTTATGTTGGTTGACTTTGCCCAGTGGAGAGTTTGTGAGTGAGGTACTTTATCCTCCCATGTGAGTCCTAGGATGTGTTGTAAGCATCGGATTCGAAAAGGCTCAAGCTGTTTGATGTGATGCTGATAAGTAGTCCAGGATTTGCCACCTTATATGAGGGTGGAGAGGCATATAGCTGTATATATTGATACCTTCATCTCAATTCTCAAGTTGGTGTTTTTAAAAACTCTGGATCTGAGATGCCCAAAAGAGGCTGAGGCATGGTTTGTTAATGTAAGGACTTCTGCATCATTGTTATGTTTCTATGTGAGCACACTTCCAAAGTAGGTAATATTCTCCACCCGTTTTAATTTTTGACACACACACACACATACACACACACATGCTGGCATAGTATTTATACAAGAGACTAAATTCAAAAACATATCTAGCACTCCTCACTGCACAAACAGTGCTATATTGTACAACACTTGAAATATTCCACCAGTTCAAACTTTTCTGTATTTACCGGTACTGTAAATCACACTCAGAATAACACTCTCCCAACATCTGTCACTTTATCTATGTCAACTCAGCATCTATCACTTTATTGTTTAAATTTACTTTTAGACTTCGCTGTTCACAGACATCCACACAACTATGTACCAGTCTGCAGTGATCTTATTCACTGTTAGCAAGCAACAGAACATCATTTGGAGATTTGAGATTTAGTATTTCATTCTGTACTATTGATCACCAGCATCATTCTCACTTCCGTTGTTCTTGAATTTTCTTTACCTCATCCATATTAGTAGACATTAAATAACAGCATATTTAAGTGCTGTTCTGTTCACTTGCATACACATTAACATCCTTAAGTATACTGCACCTGCTGGAGGGGGACACATTCATGTAGTGACACCAGTATAACTGGGAGACTCCACTGCCTGGTAATACAGATGTTTCAGCTCTCTTCCTGTCCCTTCAAAGAAGGATGGTAGACTGCAGAACATGGGCAACGTTTGCCTGCAGTCCACTGGATCGGAGTTCAGATGAGTGTGGGGCCATGACAGCAACAAGAAGTAACGTACACCACGGCAAACTGCTTACCATGGTCCATCATTTATTTTGACATAGCTTATGTTTATTTATGAATACATTTTTGCATATCTATTATTTAATAAATATTAAAAATCCTTGACTCCATGTCATCCAGCTCTAACTTGCCACAGTGGTGGTAGTATTGCCCTTGGTTACATGGTAGTGGATACGTGGGACTGCCGGCTGTACTGGTGGATCCTTGGCCTGGCATCTGTTCTACCCGCAGCTGTGGAAGTTCTTGTGTTTATCAATGTCCTCATGCTTAAGAAGAATATATGAGGTAGTGCAAGATTATTTTTTGTTATGACAGGTTAACTTGACAGATTACCTTTAAGAAGAATTTTTAAGCATTTGAGTGATAGCTTAAGTTAGGCAAGGTGATGTTAGGTTAATGTATGAATATTAAACAGTTGTCTAAGAATGTATTTCAGTGAGGTTGGTTTAGGTTAATATAACTTTTATTTCTGCAGTTATTGTGTGGTACCATAGATGAGAACCAAATATTTCATTTTGTTGATTTTACTGTGTTGTGAAATGACTTATAAGGCCATATTAAACATTACTTTGTGCTGTATGATTTAACAGTGGCTGACATGAAGCAGCCTGAGTCAAAATAAGGAATGATTTTACATTTTCCCTGTTGGACATGAAGAAGCCATAATCAAAATAGGGAACTATATATGTTTTTACTGTTTTTAAACTGTTGTACTGTACTATAATAGGCAGGTTTCATAGTACTGACCAGGGTTGGCAGTGGAAGCTGCACAGCTGCTATTAAACATTGTCAGGTAAAAGTAATTTTGTAATTGTACTTATACCACAGCCATCTGTTTTTGAGGAAAGAGAGGAAGTAATTAATCTCTGGAAAGAGTGAAATATATTGAGAAAATTTGTGATTTACTAGTATATTCTAAATGAAAGTAGTTACATGTACAGAGGCTGGTCACTGACAATGGGAAAGTAAGTTTATTGGCACATTGTAAAAGTGAATGCAGAAGATGGTAAAAGATGATTATTGAAATGTTTAGATGTCATACTTACCTAAGAAGTAAACTGTATCAATTAGGACAGCAGAAAAGATAAGAAGCTGAGAAAGTGCATCCAGTTATAGAAGTACCAGGGATATTTAAAGTAAATATGAACATAGAAGCTATTATGTGAGATTTCCTAGTATCATTCCATGGCAGTGTATGTTACTAATACAGTATTTATCTATCCATCCATCATCCAATCCTATGTTGCCCCATGAGGAGCGTAGGAGCCTGGGGCAAGGCAAGTTGATCCTGACTTAAGATGAAAGTGATCAGCCTCACTCATCCCTGAGTGGCATTACATAAGCAATAAAGCCCAACCACCCCTTGGATATAAACCTACACAGGCTTAATCCAATTGGAGCACCTTAATTACACACTAAAACACCAGGCGCCATACTTTGGTTATATGTTTACCACCCAGCGTAGTAAATGGTTTCCTGGTGTACAGGAAACTCTTTGGCCCGTCACTCAATTTAGAGTCACCCATAGGTAGAAGGAAGAGGAAAGAATGAAGGAAAGAAAGACAGAAGAGGAAGGAAGGAAGAGAGGAAAAGGCAGATACCCAAAGCAGCACTACATTGAGTGAGTGGATGGTGAGCATCCCCACCTACCACCAAGCTGATAAATTTAAATGTGGTCAGTGTTGAAGGAGCGCAAAGCACAAATGATTGTGGTTGACTCCACAGCTCCATAAACATATGGAGTTATTAGGAGGGACAGTTGACTTTAGCAAAAGCATCCATTTTTTTTTTTTGCATTCTTGTTATCTGGGATAAAGAAGTATATCTTTTCTTAACATTGTATTAGAGAGCTGTGGACTGGCAGAACTGTCATGTTAGCCAAGTTCTGAGAATTAAAGAACCCTATAAGAGTATGATAGCAGTTGTAAATATATAGAGTAAGATGTCAGAGATGAGCTCAATACCTTAGCTGGTGGGCTGATGTGTGCTGAACCTGTGAGGACCAGTACAGCAGAGGGTGGGGCATCCAGTCATGGTGGAAGATGTGTCCTCCATCAAGAATTTCCATTATTATACAGTAATTGCAGATTGGAAGGTATTACAGTTTACCAAAGGGAGATTAGATAATGGATGGAAGGTATGGTACTAGATAATGTTCAGGCAGTAGCACAGAATTACAGATGTGGCCTCCCAGTTGTAAGTGTTTTGTTAGGTAAACTCCTGACATGGAGGCAGAGATGGATATGCAGTGCCTTAGTCAAAGCAGGTTTAGTGCTCAGGAAGCACTGCACAGATACTGTCAGATATTAATTGCTTGATGCAAGTAGTCTACACACTGCTTGTTGCTGGTTGTACTGTTGAGTGCACCTTCTCAGTAGTACAAAGGGTGGGATAAATTCAGGGCTGCTCTGGACAAGGACTGTCTTTAGTTACATCTCCCCTTAAGCATCCACCATAGCTATCAAATCAATCTCAGGGCTGTTGTTTCAAAATACATAGAAAGTAGATGATACAGATGTGTTGACCATAGACACTCTACCCCATAAATGTGCATTTCATCTCATCAGTATCTGTGTGCTCTTGTCATCAAATGTTCTGATACCACAGACTGTGCTTTTGAAAAATGTCCAGAGAATTTTTCTCCATGTATTGCACCTGCTTTTATGAAGGTTCCTTGTATTGCTTGTGACATTTTCTAGTCACTATTGGTATATGCACATTCAGATGATAGCTTATTAATTTCCTTGGACCTCACAAGCCATATTGATAATCTTAGATATCATGGGTGCAGTATTTTTTCTTACTGTACTGTATATACCAAATCAGTCCATCAAGTAATGTGACTGTGAATTAATGTTAATTGCCTTTCAGAGTCAGCGAAAGAAATAAATAATTCCAGGGTTAAAGTAAGTGTTACATTAGGCAAGGAATTATGTTAATTTGGAGTAATAAACATGTAAATGAAGTTGTTCCATTTACCATATACTGTATAATACTGTATTTTAAGGAATTTATGGTATCATTTACAGACAAAACTTGTTATACGATCAACTGTTAAATGAACATTTGCTTATGTGGTCTTAAGATTTTAGCACCATTTTTTCAAGGTATGAGTTTTGTCCAAAAAGAAACTGAACTTTTTCTATAATGCACCAGCCAGCATCTGTCCAAAAAGAAAGCAAGCCTTTTAAATTGTACACCAATTAGCAGCTGTATTACGCTTGCGATGGGAGCACAGTTTACCGGCAACTTCGAGCTGTAGTCTAACACTAGCCATATCTTGCCATGTCACTAAATCATCGAGGTATATGCACTTGAGTGAATATGTGTTTTGTGAACTTGGCAATATATTGCAAACTGAGCCATGAAAGATCCTTACTAGCAGTGTGATTGTGTGAAATTCTGTTTCAAATTGGGAAAAACATATACAGTGTCTTCTGACAAATGTCAGAACAGGTGATGAAGCGTAGTTGTATGGCTATAATGTCAGAACAAAAGGCAGTCGTCATAGTGGGTTGGAACATCATCACTGCAACCAAATAGGCACGTTAGCAGTACTCAAATGTGAAGGTGATGTTGATCGTCTTTTTTTTGGAAGGGCATTGTTAGTTACGAGTTTGTTCCATATGGTCAGGCAGTCTAAAAGAGGTTTACTTGGATGTCCTGAAGCATTTGAGGGAGGCAGTGGAAAGGAAGAGGCCTGAAGTGTGGACAAACAAAACCTGGATGGATCACCACGATGATGCACCTGCTCAAGCGTCACTCCATATCCATGAATTTTTGGTGATGCATGAAATGAATATTGTCCCCCCAGCCACCCTACTCCCTGGATTTGGCCCCTGCTGACTATTATTTGTCCTAAAAGTTGAAACCCACCCTGAAAAGTTACCAATTTCGAACAACAGAAGAGTTGGAAGAATATTTGCCAAGTGCACAAAAACACATTCATTCATGTGTGTGTAACATGATGACTAAGTGGTGTAGCATGATGTGGTTAGTGTTAGACTATAGCACAAAGTCGCAGGTACACAGTGGTCCTATCACGATCATGATACAGCTGCTAGTTGGTGTGCTGTTTAAAAAGTTTGGTTTCTTTTTGGACAGACCTCGTACAGTCATCATTTTTACTTATATGATCGTGTGGCGACCATCATCCACTCTCTTGGTGTGCTGCCTACTTCTTCCTTCACTGATGTCATTCTTTCTCTGTGTCTGCCCTCCTTTTCCTGTTTCACCCATCCTTCTTGTCACTGTCTGTTACTCGTCTTTCCTTTCCAGGTGGCATTACATTAAGTGACAAACCTAATAGTTTCCTGAAAGCCAGGAAACATTTACAGTGCTGGATGGTAACCACATAACCAACCCATACATGTTCCCTATGTGTCAGCAAGTGGGTTGGTGGAGGGTTAGTGCCCCTCCCCATAAAACAACTAACTTAAAAGACAATGGGCCACCATTTATGGGATCATGGCATCTGGTTATAGATAGATAGACAGATTTTATACAAAGTCTCAGCAGTCACTGATACACAAGCTAATGAACATTTGTCTCTTCCAAGTTGGTCTTTGAACTTAGTCACTTTCTGGTGTGTCAGTGTCAGTGAATGAGCAGTAGTGTGATGTTGAAGTTATAACAGCAAATAAAGTGAAATGACTGTCAGTTTAGGTGAGTTTGAAACTTATACCAACATGTGAAATTAAATAACTATCAGTTTAGGTGAGTTTAAAATTTATTTTATACTAATGTTGTGTGGTTGACCATTTCCAGGCACATACCTTCACTGAACCAATATTATGTGTTCAATTTGTATTTATTTTTTTTCTGATTAATTGTTTTCCACTAATGGATCCTAGTCATAAAACAAGGTTTCCCCATATTAGTTATCTGTAATGAGATGGCAGTGTGTGGAATAATGCAGAGGTTGATATGCATTATATATTGGAGGTGTTTTGTTTTTCCTCATAAATTCACTCACCTATGATGCATCACTTTTTTAGTACAGTACAGTCAGGCTAGAAGTTGACTCATGACTGGCAGAAACACCCCCAAAATTATTATGCATGTTCTAATCCTTTAAATGAGCCTGACACACAGACCTTCCAATTCCAGGCTCCATGCATAGTCAGCAGATCACTCCTGCCCCCAGCAGTTATACATGTGTGGAGTCAGAAAGCAGGTGGGACTCTCCATTCTGTAGTGTATGCTGCATGTCCTGACAATGGGTGGGTGAGTGAGCCAGTTAGAGGTGGAGAAGGGAGACAAGTGCTGTGTGGAGAGAAAACTCTTCATCCAGGCTGTAGTCTTAGCATGTGCACTGTAGCAGTTAGCTAGAGTTTTTGATGACATTTTGGTAACTGGGTTAGTAATAGGTGATGGGCTGAAGAGTTGAAAGGGGGACTCTGGGCTTTAGCTTGGGATGGAAATGACTCTTCCCTATGGGTTGTTAATTATATTATGGGGTGATGAGAGGAGTAAAAACACGAGTAATGGAGAGGGGGATGGCGTTGGTAATGAATGGTGATGGATGGAATATCTGTAATTTGTTGTATGCTGATGATGAAGTACTACTTGCAAATACCAGACAAGAACTTGGTAGACTAGTGCAGAGTTTTACTGATGTCTATGAGCATCGTGCCTTGAGAGTAAATGTAGAAAAGAGTAAAGTGATGGTTATTGAGGAGAAAGGTGACTCCCAGTACAATGTTACAGTGAATGGAGAGAAACTGGAATTGGTGAGAGTTCAAATACCTGGGTACAGTGGTGGAAAAGAGAGGAAAACATGCAAAAGAAGTGGAAAGTCAAGTAATACAAGGAAGGAAAGTAGCTGGTGCAATGAAGGCCTTGATAAAAAACAGAGGCTTGAATGTTGCAGCTGCACGAGACTTACATAAAGGAGTGTTAGTGCCAACTATAATATATGGATGTGAGACTATGATGTGGCATGAAAATGAAAAGTCAAGAGCGAGAGCAGTAGAGATGGGACTGCCCTGGAATGTATGTAGAGTACAGAGAGTGGATAGGATACAAAATAATGTGATTCGTGAAAGATGTGGAGTGAGGTAGTTTGTGGACACCAGAATCGACGAGAGTGTGATGAGTTGGTATGGTCACGTGGAGAGACTGGATAACAATAGAGTGGTGAAGAAGGTATATCTGAGGGAATTTGAAGGAGGGAGGAGGTGAGGTAGGCCAAGAAGATGGTGGGGGGATATGGTGGATGAGTGAGGGTGAAAGGTTTGGAAGTCAGTGATGCTGCGGGAGTGACGAGAGATTGAGCTGGTTGGATGAATATTGTGAGGAGAAGTGCATGAGCAGGGATTTGGCACCCCTTTTTAATGCGATATCTTCCTCATTGACTCTATCGGATGTGTTTATGTGAAGCTACAGAGCGTGGTGAATGTTTTTGGCGTATCAGATAGAGCCAGGATTCCGGGAGCTTGAATGGACGTGTGGCCACTTGGATTGGGCAAATTTGGGCTGTCTGAACGTTGCTACTCACCCTGCCCTGGGGTGAGACAGGAGGTCTGGATGATGATGATGATGATAAATTATGTTATGCAAATCACTTAATCCCTTCAGTCCAGTGATATGTTTTTCCATTTTATCCTTTCTGTTTACAGACTACAGTATTTAGTTGGTGGTAGGTGGTGGCAACCATCATCCACTCACATGATTTGCTGCCTACTTCCTTCCCCTGTCTTATTCTACTTCTGTGTTTTCCATTCTCTTTTTCTATTTTTCCTATCACTTTTTAGTATTGATTCCTCTCTACTTCAGGTGGCTCAACACTGACTGAGAAGCCAAATAATTTTCTGTAACCCAGGAAACCGTTCATGGCACTGGGTGATAACCATATACAGTACTGTAATTTCAGGGGGAAATGGAGCCTACTGTGGTGCCAATGTAACTGGATAGAGAGGAGAAAATGAGTTGTTCATCCAGAAACCAAACCTCCACACTATTCCCCACGCCTCGTTGTGGCAAGGCACTATCAGCTGCAAGTGGGCATCGGTTCACTGCATAGGGTGGCCCTGCAGGGATAATTGCTTGTTCATGGTTCATGGGAACTGCTTGGCAAGACAGAATTGGGTTGATCAGCACCAACAACAGATAATTTAGTAAACTTACAGGAGACTTCCCGGAATATAGAGGGTTAATGAAGGTTAAATTTAACCCCTACATTTCATAAAATATCTAAGCTGAGGCGAGCAAAGAAAAGGAAAATGTAATGCAGTAGTTAAAACTTAATAAATAGCCAGTGGGATGAAGTCCTTAATAGTGACTAAAATGCGCCCTAACAACGACACTCCGACCTACAAGGACGGGGAAGAAACAGTCACCTTACTGGTGATCAGGCCTTCCGGGCCACAACGGCACACCTCACCTTCTCCCATAAACCCCTCCTCCCTGCAACCGGACCAGACCCTAGGTAGCAGTATCAGAACATTACTCTCCACCCGTAGCAGCCAGCACCAGACTCGGGGTGGGAGTTGCTCTAACGCAGCCCCAAGCAGCGGCCCAGCAATATCCACCGGAATTGCTGGAGAGGGAGCAACCGCTGGTTCTTCCTCGTCTGCCACCCACCTTCAGGAGCGGAGGCACGGTTACGCCCGCTGGGCTAGTCGGTGTGAGAGCACCCGTCGGACCTCTCCTGCCTGTCCTATAACAGGAAGCAGAGTCGTGGTAGCGTCCGCAGGACCTACAACTGCGGAGTCACCCACCGGGTACGCCGCAGCTGCGTCAGACCCCCAGCAGGAGCATGGCAGCGTCTGTCGGACCTGCCTGACTGAGAGCACCTGCCGGGTCTCCCACTCCTGCCGCCCTCGGAACGAGAGGTGCCTCGGCATCCGCCAGATCCCCTTCTTCCTCTCCTTCGTCAGGGTGCCTCGGCAATGTCTGCCGGACTTGTCAGGCCAGAGGAGCATCCGCCGGATACCCTCCTTTCCCGGCGTGGAGTTACGGTGGTGCCTGCTGGGCCTGCCAAGCTGAGGGAGTGAGCTCCGGCTCCCCCTTCTTCACTAAGCTGGAGGCTTCCGTAGGAGAGCAAGTCTCTGGTTCGGCCCTCCCCTCCTGTGGCCAAGCGAGACGCCCTTCTACCTCCCCCCTCACCACCCAGGGTGGAGCTCTCTCCCCTACAGGTACGCTGCGGAGTGGACCTGTCGCGTAGATCCAAACTACCCAGCTGCCCGCGTCCTGGTCGCCGGCGCTGATGGACTTGCAGGGGCACTACGGCCGCAGGCAACTCCTGACGGCCTCCTCCACCCGAGACCGCAGTCCTCAACCATCAAAGGGTGCGCCCTCCTCCCCGGGCTCCCCTGGGTCCCAAGGCATCCTCCGCACTCCGACAATGGCCCGAGCTATTCAGAGGGCCACACACCTCCTGGCCCTGTTCGGCCCTAGTCCTGAGGGCCAGACTATGCCCGAGGCCACCTCCCGACGGACCCGAGGCTGACCTCCAGTTACGCCTACGGGACGACCCCGACTTGAGGTGACTCCTTTGTTTCCAGTCAGCCTCCCACCTACACCGGGCCGCCACTTGAACCTTCCGAGAGCGTGAGGTTCCCCTCCTCCTGCCGCCACTCCAGTTCTGTGTTAATTCATGTGTTTTCCCTAGTGCAACTCCCCCCCCCTCCAGTGTAACCGGCCCCTTGTGACATCCCTCCTTCCTGTGTGACCCCTGCGTATTCCCCTTCCTTCAGTGAGTGACATACCTCCCCACATCTCCTTCATTCCCCAGTTTGGAGTGAAACAAGCAGTGTCCTCCCCAGTGATACTCCACGGACTCTCCCCAGTATAAAGGTTCAGTGTCCCCACATTGATACATACCTAAAGACTGGCATTAGGCCGATAGAAGCCCGGAATTTTGTACGCAGCCCCAATCAGGACACTCAGTGAGTCACAGATTCAGTATTCCCCGTGTGCCACTCTGCTATATTGTGTGTTGTTTCAGTGTATTGTAAGGGATTTCTGTAAGTGCCACACGAAATAATCTATATTGTATCGTATCCGTCAGTCTGGTTAATATACAGTATGTGCAATCCTGGTTTGCCTGTGTTTTTACCGTTCCTTTGGTATATGTTCTAGCCCGGTCGTGTAGTAAAGGACCCCCAAAAGCTTGTGCCTGTGACTTACGGTATGAGACGTCGCGCCCTTAGGCACAGCAGAGAACCCGACGTTTGAGCCTGTGTATTACGGAGTGAGCAGTCGCAACTTAAAGCACAGCTCATAACAGTGACCTTTGGATATATCCCAGATTCAGAGATAGGTTGGGATTCAATGGAAGAAGCTAACAGCTGATATATCAGAGTGGAAAAGATTTGGAAAAGTCTTTGTTCTGCAGTGGATTGAGTGGTGATACTGATGATGATGATGATGACGAATGCTGTACATTGTATAAATACTATACAACAACAAGCCAGTCATTAGTGCTGCCCACTGCATCAATACTGTATGACAAGAAGCAAGTCACAATGCTCTAGACTATTAATTCTATATAAGAAATTGCAGCTCATCATCACTGTGCAGTATATTAATACTGTATAACGTGAGAAAAAAAGGGTAGTTTCTGTTGAACAACCTTACAAAAAGCAACACTTCCCATAGAATTAGTACTGAAGTCATGTGAGGGAGCTTCAAGCACCTTAACAAACAGGCTTAACACTAACCCCTGATGCACACCAATGTTCATGGAAAATTAATCACTCATCTCTGTCCGTTTAGGCTTCGTTAGGTCCACTTAGCTTTATTTCGGTCTAGTTAGGTCCATTTTTATTTCGGTCCATTCGGCCCAGTTAGGTCTAATCAGGTCTATTTCGGTTTAGCTCTGTTTCGGTCCATTTAGGTCCATTCAGGCCATTTCAGGTCCAGTTAGGTCCATTCAGGTCCAGGTAGTCTATTTAGGTCCAGTTAGATCATTTCAGGTCCAGTTAGGTTTGGACCTTTTTAGGTCCAGTTACGTCTGTTTACGTCAAGTTAGGTCTGTTTAGGTCGTTGGATCTGTTCAGGTCCAGTTGGGTCTATTTAGGCGCAGTTAAGTCTCTTCCAGTTAGGTCTATTTAGGTCCAGTTAGGGCTGTTTAGGTCCAGTTAGGTAATTTAGGTTTATCTAGGCCCATTTAGGTCTCTTTAAGGTCTTCACATCTCGTCGGGTTCAGGAAATCAATTCGGGTTTGATAAAATTTGTGTAGAGTGAGTTATGGGTGATTGAGGTGGTGGAGAGAGACGCCTTCGTGTGGTGGCACTGAAATAACAGGGCGGCTCGACTCCCTGGTTATACAAGCGGCCTTCATCTACTTCCCTATCTCCCAAAAGGAGTATGGCGGAGTGCAGAAACAGGGCTTCATCCCGTAGTCTATTGGGTTCATGTTTCAAGAGAACCTGAGACTGTAGCTACTACTACTACCACCTTTTCCACTACTACTGCTGCTGTAATTCTCTCTCTCTCTTTCTCCTTTGAGGGAACCACTTTGTAGGCTTCACGTTTTTGGTTCCTTCTCTGCAGAATAATAATAATAATTACAATAATAATAACAATAATAATAATAACAGTAATAATAATAATAGCAATAAGACCAAGAATATTAATAATAATAATATAATAAGATCAATAATAATAATTATTATTATAATAATAAAGGTCAGGATTTTCAGGCTGCTTTCATGCTCCTATAGGTCCATCCGATCGATCCAGAGTAACACAGAAGCTTCAGGGCACAACTCTGAAGGCTTACGCTAAAATTCAGCGATATTAGTGTAGCGGTTTTGAGATACGTCAGTAAAGTTAATTCAAGACTGTGTTGGGCTGGTGGAGTGGGCTGTGGTGATGGTGGGTAGTGGAGGCAACGTAGGGCAAATAGTAGCAGTAGCATTAGTAGTGGTGGTCGTGATGATAGAGGTGGTAGTAGCAGTAGTCGTAGTAAAAGTTGTAGTAGTAGTGGTGGTGGTAGTAGTAGCAGTAGTAGTAGCTCATCTAAACGTGAACCCTGGGAACTGTAGGCCGAAATGTGTCCTTCCACAGCCCACCATCTTCCTTTCTGGGAATAGGGAGGAAGCTGCGGAACATTTCTACAACCGGGCAGTGAAGTCGTCCTATTAAATCTGTGCCATCACGTATAGGCGTCCGTTTCCACTATACTCTGAGAGTACGGATGTTGTAGGTTACCCGAGAGCTGAGCGAAAACTTTTGATATCCACTGCATCCGAGCTGAAATGGGTGGGATGAGTGGAGAGGCTTGGACAGGGTGGATTAGAATGGTGGTGGGTGTTGGGTCATGTCAAGTGGGATGGTTTGGGATAGAGGTGGGTGTTGGGACATGTTGGGTGGGTTGAAGAGAGTACTGATTTTGTAAGCGCGATGTAAGTTGTTGTGCCTAATAATAATAATAAAAATAATGATGATTTCCTCAAGATGAACACTCCAACAGAACATCAAAAGTGGTCATGTTCAGTATATCGTTTAACGGATTCATTGGAATTAACCTACTTTGGGTCGTGTTATCCGCTGATGTTTTACCTCTTGAATACGACTGACATCCTCTTATCTTACCTGTGTTATTACCAGACAATTTTATTAAAATTATGAGAGGCATTTCATAATGAAGGGACTAATTAAGGCTATATCTAATCTCTTTAGTTCGAAAAATCTTTGAGAAGCTCAAGACATCGTCATGAGATGGCAATCAAAAATGGAAAAGACATCCACGGGCTCACTGGGTCAAAGTGGTATCCTTACAACTCATCATCGTAGTAACGGGTACGAATGTTAAGATAATCTCCCATTCATTATACTATCACAGTTTTCCCTAGCAATTTAATAGGAAGTAAGTAGGGTTCAGATGATATTTGATGGGTTTCTCGTTTTCCTACTTCAAAGTTATTTCTCTTTCCCTTACCTACGCCCACCTGGTCAAGTGAGCGATGGGTCCTGAATGAGAAAGGGTTGAGCTGAGACATGCAGCTCACCTGACCACATCACCTGCAGGTTCACTAGGGAGATGACAAGGCGGGGGCGGGATGGTAATGTGTACAAGGAGGGTGAATAGGGTACGCTCAGCATATATCGTGAGGATGTCAGTGTGATAAAGCCATAGGAGGAAATACGTGAGTTGTGGGAGGGGGAAAACAAAAAAGAGGAGCATTCGATTCCCTCTCCCTCCCCTTCCCCAAATGTGCGCGCGCAGGCCGGGGGTTGGGGTCAGGGGAGGTGGGGGTGAGAGAGAGAGAAAGAGAGAGAGAGAGGGTGTATGGCCGGCCGCTAAGTCAGTGCGTTCTGGTACTAGTGCGAGGGAGTGTGTGTGTGTCGCCACCAGCGCAACCAATCGCTGGTGTTTGATTCGCGAGTGATTCGTATCCAAACCTAGTGTGTCGGGTTAGATATAAGGTGTGGAGTGTGTATGTAGTGCAGTGGTGCCAGTGTGTCAGTGCCAGTGCTGTGGGTGTGTTTGTTATGAGCGCGGCATCTCAGTGGTAGTGGTGCTGCCTCTCTCCTCTCTCAAGGTTATCCTCTCCTCTCCTCGTCTTGGCACGCCGGAACTCTCAGGAACAGGTAATGTCTAATGTCTCTCTGCCGTTCTCATTATTCTACTTTCCAGCGCCGTCTCTATATAGGCTTGACTGTAACGCCAACTGTATTTTTTTTTCTATAATGGCAAGTGTAGGTGAGTTGGAAGCCACATGTAGCGTTACAGGTACGTTGGCCCACACTCACTCTCACCTGCTTGTTCACATCATTTACCAGCTTAGCAGAAATCCCCAAGTCATGTCTCTTTCAGAAGCCTAATCCCATCACTTTAAACAGCAGTAAAGCCACCAATGTACAATTTTTAGATGTACGGAATCGAGAATTGGGCTAGGTCCGTCACGCTAGGTTGTTCCCCGTGCACCAAACGTAGAGGAACGAGACGAAAGGCTGTGGAAAGGTGTAAGGCGTTGCGACAGCCGGAATGCTAGCCCGACGGACGTTCAAACAAGACGAGGGAGCGCTGAGTGAAGGACCCGGGTTGAGGGATCACGTTGCTCTTGTGTGAAGGCAGTGCAACACGCTCAACCATAACGCCACAGGTGCAGCTGCTGCCTCCTTACGCGCTGCCCTGTTGGAGAGGCATCCTTAGGTTTCATTGACTCTTTTTGTACTGTAATATTTTTTTTACATATTTCGTAAGTGTGTGAAGATGGAAAACGAACATAAATTGTAAACTGCATGATAGTAATTGAATATTCACTCTTCGAGCATTTTTCTTTTCAGTTCCACATGAAATGACATTATAATTGCCTATTATTGTTTTGTAAGCATTCAGTTCGTTGTACAGGCATAATCTGCTAACCTGCATCCCACTTGCTTGCTAATCAGATGCTTATAAATCCATAAGACACTTCCACTTTCAAGGATCGAAAAGAATTTGTGAAATTCCAAAGCAAAGATATCTAAGGGAGGCTTGAGAAAGATTCAGACGGTGGTGGTGGTGGGTTGTAGCGGCGACTGTCTCTTGTTTTGTACACCCAGCACGTGGCCATGTACTGGGGCGGGGCGGGGCGAGGGGTGGGGTGGGCGGTAGGTGACGGGGTACATAGGGAGGGAGGGTTATAGAGAAGTAGGGGGAAGAAAGGGTGTGTTGGATAGGTGAAGGAGGAAGAAAGGGTTAAAAGAAGATGAAGAAAGTAGGTTAGATGGAGGAGTGTGTTTAAATACGTGTAGGGAGGGAGAAAGGGGCATAGCGAAGAGGTGAGGGAGGAAGCAAGGAAGGAATGATTCTGTGGCATAGGTAGGAGAGGGAGGAAGAGTATTTGGGAGAGGGGGAGGGAGAGAGAGGATATTAATGAAAGATATCTGGAGGGAAGGTTTATGTGTGATAAGTGGAGGAAGGGTGGGAAGGTGAGAGGGAAGAAAAGGTATGTGGAATGTGTTGGGAGAGGGAGGAAGGGTATGGAGCGAGGTGGAGGAAGGGAGGTAGGAAGAGGTATGGACGAAAGATGGTGAGGCAAGGACAAAGGAGTTGGGCGAGGCGTAAGAAAACAGGGTCGTGATGTGGTTTTGTTATTGGTGGTGATAAAGATGTGGCGCTGGGATTGTGGTACTGGCTGAGGTGTGGTGGTAGTGGTTGGTGGCAGGGATGACTGGTGGTGGTGGTGGTGGTGGTGGTGGTAGTTGAGGAATTGGATAAGGCTGTGGTGTTAAAATGAAGTTGACAATTTCACTACGCTGGGGTCATTTGTTTTGGTCTTCCTACCACCAGACGATTTTGTTATTACGGTTCTCTCCTAGCTCTCAAACGTAGAACGATTTGTATATGTATTTACTTTTCATAGATTATTTATTCGTTTAATCATTTATTGTCCACTGTGGTTAACACATTTTTCTTGAGACCAGGATGTGAAAGTGAAGGAACTAAGTCACCGGTATTTGGGTGAAAAGATGAGTTTGGGGAAATTTCTCATTCATCCCAACCATAGTGATGTTTTGCGTAACCTAGTTCGTAAGTGCTATTGCCTTACGATTTAATTCAGCTCAGGCACGGTTAGGCTACACTTCATGCACTATAAGCTATATTCCTTTCACTCTAAATTGGCCCTCATTTTCGTCCTTTGGTAGCTTATTCCGCGTTCCTCAGACGCAGACGACGATGTTACGTCCTTTCCATAGCACCTCTTCGTGACTAGCACCATATTCCAGTGTTGATACATTGTTACAACTTAGCATTCAAGATGGAGATAGGGCAATTTTAGGCCAGGTACATGATGAACTTCAGGACATTTTCAGCCTGCAGTCCACTGGGTTCACGTTCAGATGATCCTGGGGCCACAACAGCCACCTCTTCATGTTTGTTACTCAAGGATTGTCGGGTTCTTTTATTTATGTATGTATTTATTTATTCATTACTACCTGTTATCAATTTGTTTGTGAGTCATGTAGATTTATTTTCTCCGAGACTTATTCCTTCATGTTCTCTTACGTAGACTTCTTGAGATGCATGGAAGTGTTGATGGTGGTGAGGAGTGTTGTAGTGTGGTAAACAAGCCTATTATTGGCCGTGAGTATTGTAGTATTACCCCCTTCTACCCTTACCTGGCCTATAATTGCCATATCTCCACACTGAATGCTGAGTTGTAAGAATAACATCACTAGAAGATGATGCTAGTCTCAAAAAGTACCGGGTATGGAAAGGATGGAGAGCCGTAGCATCGTCATTTTCTGCCATAGAGTTGCGTGAACCAAACTGCAAAGGACAAGAATCTGGGCCAAGTTAAAGTGAAAGGACTGAATAGCTTAACAGTAATGGCCATAGTCATGATTTAGTGGTCGATGATGACGATGATGATGATGATGCTTGGCTGTTGTGGTTCTGGTGCTGGCGTGATGATATGGCTGGATTGTAATAAGGTAGCATTTGTGGTTGTGGTGATTGGTTTAGTTAGTGGTGGTGGTGCAAGTGGTAGTGACGTCGTGATGTTAGTAGTAGCTGTGGCGGTAGAGTGAAATAGTGATAAAGGTATTGATGGTGGAAGATTGGCGTAGTGGGTGGTGTTGGCAGGCTAATGTAGTGGTGGTGTTCGCGGTAATGATGCTGTGGTGGTAGTAGGTTGATGTAGTGGTGTGGTGTCAGTGATGGTAATCCTGTGGTAGTGGTGGTGGGATGATGTAGTGGTAATGTCAGCGGTAGTAGGCTAATACTGTGGTGGTGTCAGTGGTAGCAATGCTGTGGCGGTGGTAGGATGACGCAGTGGAGATATTAGTGAAAGGGTGATGTAGTGGTGATGTCAGAGGTAGTAATGCTGGTTGAGTGAAGTGTTTACCTAGTGCCTGGCAGCCTCCACCACCACGTCGCCCCGTTTGTCTCCCCCTGTGAATATTTTAGCAGCGGGCGACACACGGGAATGTCTGTCTCTCCATCTCACACTCCACTCTCGTCCTCTACATCAAACGCTTCTTGATGGACCTTCGTAATGGCACTGGCACATTTTTACCGGGAAATACTTATCTGTCATTGCAACAAGTAAGCGTCGCGTGGTTGTAACGACAGCATGAATATTTTTTTTTAGGGCAAAGATGACGCCAATTTTCTGCCGACTTTGTAATGGACACTCGTAAGGACACTGATACGTTTTGGCGGGAAATTCTCACGTGTCGCTTCCACAGGTAAATGTCGCATGGCCCTAAAGACAGTATTAAGATTTTTTTAGGGCAAGGATGACGCCAAATTCCCCGTAAATTTTTTAAAGGGCTTACAGATTCATTTTGTCGGGAAACCCTCATGTGTAGCTGCAACAAGTGAGCGTCGCGTGGTTGTAAAGACCGCGTTATTTTTTTATTTATTTTTTATTTTTTAAGAGCAAGGACAACGTCAATTTCCTGTAAAATCTGTAATGGACGTGTGTAATTTCGCATATACATTTTGACAGTAAGATTTTTAGCGTTGAGAGTTACGATTTTAAGGGACAGGATGATACTATACCCTTTTTTATTTCGACTTGGCCTAAAATTGCCGTCGCTCCATTTTGAATAGCCTACTGCGTTGCAACAAAAGATTAACTCTAGAAAATGGTGCTGGCCATGAATAAGTGCTGTGGAAAGGATTAAGAGCCACAGCACTGTGTAGAATTTGTAATAACCTTTCATGATTGCACAGATACATTTTGGCGGGAATTTATGTGTCTTTGCAACATGTAAGCGTCAATTGATCGAGCAGACAGCCTTCCCTTCACACCGATGACGCATGTTGAATTTTCTCTTGTTAACCTTAGACGATTATAATTGGTTTAGGAGAAATTTTATGAAGTGGAAAGTTGACCGATGGGAGCAGGAGGAGAAAGATAACAGGACTGGGAGGAGGCTGGGAGGGGAAGATGATAGTCTTCCTCCCCAACCTCAGTCTTCCTCCCCAGTCACAGCCGTCCTCCCCAGTCCCAGTTTTCCTCTCCAACCTCAGTCTTCCTCCCCAGTCCCAGTCTTCCTCCCCAACCCCACTCTTTCCTCCCCAACCCCAGTCTATGTAAATTCCTATGTAAATTCCTCCCCAACCCCAGTCTTCCTCCCCAACCCCAGTCTTCCTTCCCACTTCCCAGGCAAGAAATTCCCAGCAAAATCTTCCTAGTATTATTGCCACGAGAGAGAGAGAGAGAGAGAGAGAGAGAGAGAGAGAGAGAGAGAGAGTCCTATGTCGATAAATATTACAGAAACTAGGAAGGGAAAATCCAGCGTTGGGTTGAGAGATGTGATATTTCCTGTGGTTATGTATTTTTGGACATGGCCGGTCAATATAAGTTTGTACGTTATTTATGCAGAGTATGACGATATTGGAAGGATTTATGTTACACAGAAGATGGTAAAGGTGTAACTAGCAACATAAACCACTCAAGAAAAGCTGTTGGGGAATACCGGCCCATGTATCAGGTGCTCTGTTAACCCTTTTATTTGGATGATTATTTTTTTTTTTATATTCCTGACGATTTTACTCTGCATAGGGGACATTTTTAAAACTGGAGGGATTAGATCTAGCCTTCACTAGCCCTATCAGTACAAGAGGTGGCGCTGGCGAGGGACCCACACGTGATGGAGATGTTTACTTTGGGTGGAGTAGCTGCGGCGTCCACCAACGAGCCACACCTCCTCACATTTCCCAGTGCCTCGCCGTGGGGAAGGACCCTGATCCGACTCTGGTGAGGCTTCGGTTCCCCATATGATGTACCTGTGCTGTACCGGTATTTGTAGGCTGGCCCCACAGATGCAGTTGCTTACCTGTGGTCGACGGGTCTTCTCGGGGTTAAGAAGCATCATCATCAGCAACAACAACAACAACTACAACTACTACTACTAACTGTACTTATTGCTACCACCACCACCACCACCACCACCACCACCACCACCACCACCACCACCACCACCACCACCACCACTACTACTACTACTACTACTACTACTACTACTACTACTACTACAAGAACTCTCCCCTAAGATAAGTGAAATGAAAGTGACATGAAGATGCTGACTAACGCACCTTCATTCCTCTGTTTCCGTTTTCACAATTAACCTTTGCACCGATGATGAGTGCTGGAACCATGAATTGAGGTATCAGCCTGTTGGAAAGATAACCATGGAGTCCTTAGAGAGTTTCATACACGTTGGTAGTAGCAGTAGTAGTAGTAGTAGTAGTAGCAGCAGCAGCAGTGATCATTATCTTCAACGTGCTCCATACATCTCCAATCAAACTTACCATGTTGGCCAGAGAAGGAACCATGAACCGGAGCATTTATCAGAACGGTTATCAAGAATCATTTGTGAGCTTCATACCTCTCCACTGTACCTTACCTTGCTGGAGTGCGTTTGAACCAAGATACTGAGCATTTATTAGTGAGCTCCGTCATACTCCTCCCCAGTTTAAGCTCCCAGGATTTTTTGTTTCACCGAGATTATAAAAAAAATCGACTATGGACGCAGCCCAATTTCCCATAATGCCTCGCTCCTGCTGTGTATTATATAAAGCTTGTGATACCGAGAATTATAAAACCAGGTCATGAAAGAGATATTTGCCGGATTAAATTGTAATGGAGGGAATTAATCGCCATCATCCCATACGGAGTTGCTGATAAATTACACTGCATTATGGATGAAGGAAAATGGCATTGTATTAGTGACGATTATTACGATATGAATTATTAATGATTGGAACTCTTGAATAATGGATTGGCTTTTCTGTCTAGCTGCACCAGAATGTCAGGAGCTGGCATATTGTTGCGGTTCAGTCCAGTAGTGGTGGTAGTAGTAGAAGTAATAGTTGTACTGTAGTGGTAGTAGTAGTAGTAGTAGCAGTAGTATTGGTTA
>JAGKTI010000026.1:194666-245820 GCA_018397915.1 Birgus latro | reverse complement strand
AGCTATGAAAAAGGTGAATGCCATTGATTTGTGTGAAAGATGATTACCATAATGATTTTCATGTCTAACCTGTTTTCAGCATGCTGTAAATTGGTAAAAAAAATTACCATAAATGTTAATCATAATTTCCTGCTTTTAATTTAATTTTTTTCATGCATGGTTACCACTAGTACTGAAGTGCACCAGCTGTGAAAAAGGTGAATGCCAGTGAATTTCATGTCCAGTCATAACCTAACCTAACCTAACCATTCTGTTAATCATAATTTCCTGCTTTTAATTTAATTTTGTCCAGTCATAACCTAACCTAACCTAACCATTTTGTTAATCATAATTTCCTGCTTTTAATTTAATTTGTTCATGCATGGTTACCACTAGTATTGAAGTGCACCAGCTGTGAAAAAGGTGAATGCCACTGATTTTCATGTCCGGTACCTAAACAAAGCTGCCAAATCAATGAACAGCTGAGCCTAACTTACCTCAAATTCATTCTTTTTGGGTTAAATTTAAATGAATTCATGCTTTGTGTTCATTATTTTAGTGTACTAGCTGTGAAAAAGGTGAATGCCAGTGAATTTCATGTCTGGTCATAACCTTACCTAACCTAACCTAACCATTTTTCTGGTAACAATTTACATCATTTACTGTATTTGATGCTTTGTATTCAATAATTTAGTGCATAAAATGTGAGAAAATATGATTTCCATGTCCGATACTTACTTATACTATGGTGGCAAGTTCTGAGCACCTATCCCTTACCCACATCTAAATCATCATTTTTTGGTTAAAATTCAATTAATTCATGCTTCGTGTGCATTATTTACGTGAAAGGGGACCTAAATAAGTGCTATGCATGTCCGGTAGGGAGGTAGGAAGGTAGTTTTCTGATTTAGGTTAGGTTAGGGTCATGAATGACCGGTGCTGGAGCTTCAGGGCCACTATCCGGACAAGACCACTGTCCGGACATGCCTTTGGCTCTATTACGTCGGATAGTGGAGGGATTACTGTATTAAGTAATATGAAATAATGAAACTCGTGACTTGGAAATCACGTCAACCTTATGTAACCATCATCCCCATAACAGGCCTCTACTAAGCTGACTGAGTCAAGAGGCAAACCCAGTGTTTAAACTGTTATTTTTTGTTCTATTTTGTGCATTAGAGGATACTGAAACCCCATTGTTATCACCAAATAACAATTCAAGTGCTTAATAAGTAGTGCAGTGTGCAATATTAAGTGAAGTGATATGTTTTTGTGTGTGAAATACTGAAACTTGTGACTTGGAAATTGTGGCAACCTTATGTAACCATCATCCCCATAACAGGCCTCTACTCAGCATTTTTTTTTTTTTTAATGCAAGGAAGAAGGAACCAAAGGCCAGAAGCCCACAAACTGTTCCTTCCAAGAAAAAATAAAACAAACAATTCAAAATAGAGCCAAATTCAAGATCCATTCATTTCGAGATGCATGGACACACTAAATTTGAAAGACGGAAGATAATAGGAAGTAGGAAATACAGACAGAGGGAGACAGTTCCAGAGTTGACCTGTTGCATAAATAAAGGACTGGGAGTAAAGGTTAACTCCTGCATTAGAGAGATGGACAGAAAATGGATGAGAGTTTGTTGCTAGATGGGTGCTACACGCACGTCGTAGAGGTGGAGGGATGCAAGCAGACCGTTCAGAGAAGCAATAACCACTGAAGATGCGATAGAAAAGAGATAAAGATGCAACAGTGCGGTGAAGAGACAGAGGCTGAAGGGAGCCAGTAAGAGGAGGAGAGTTAATGAGACAAAAAGCCTTTGACTCCACCCTACTGAGAAGAGCTGTATGTGGGGAGCCTCCCCACATGAGAGTTGTACTCCACAAGGACGAATAAAACCTGTGTATAAGGTCAACAACTGTGCAGGGGTAAAGAAGGTATGGAGTCAGCTTAGCACACCTAATCTCTTGGAAGCAGATTTTACAAGAGATGTAATATGATCTTTCCAAGATAAGTCCTGAGTGAATGAAACCCCAAGCATGTTCAAGGATGATGCAGGATTGAGCTGGATATTATTAAACATTAGTGGGTACTCCTGCGGATGATTTTATCGGGTTGATAGGTGTAAGAACTGAGTCTTTGATGCATCAAAAACAACAAGATTATTTTAACCCCAGTCAGAGATACGGGCCAAGTCAGACATTAGGTGTGCCATAGCCTCATCCCTTGTTTGTTGAAGCACCTGCTGAGATGGACGTTGTGGGAGCCAAATGGAAAGGTGAAAAGTGGAATCATCAGCATACGAGTGAATAGGGTTAGATGTACAGCTTAGAAGGTCACTGATGAATAAAAGGAAGAGAGTTGGCCAAGATGGCCACATTCGCTGTGATCATCAGCCTTTCGTTTTATTTTGTGCACGAAAGGCCACTGAAATACCACTGCTATCACCAAATAACAGCACAAGTGCTTGACAAATAGTGCAGTATGTGATATTAATTGAAGTGATACTGATCTTCTTGCATGGAGTGATCGTCCAGGCCCTCAGACTGTTTCTTCCAGCCTCAGGGAGGAGAGGACCCTTGGTGATGACTCGTACTGGCATAGGACAAACTTCAGGTAGGTGACAGAGATTTTTTCAGTCATTTTAGGTTTCGTAGTCAGAGTCACCTTTCCTAACCCCACTGAACCCATGTTATGCTGACCTCGTTATGTGATAATTCATTATGCAGTTAGTCTTCACTTGATGCAACCCAATTTTGTAACAAGGCAGGATTGTATTAGCACAATAAACAACTGCAAATATTAACATCATCATCATCATCATCATCGAATCCTGTGTTGCCCCATGAGAAGCGTAGGAACCCGGGCCTAGAAAAATTGGTCCTGACATTTAAGATGAGGGTGACCAGCCTCACTCATTGCCGAGTGGCATCACGTGAGCAATAAACCCAGACCACCCCTTGGATATAAACTGACACAGGCTCAATCTGGTTGGAGCGCCTTAATTATCCACTAACCCACCAGGCGCCATAGTTTAGTTATATGGTTACCAACCAGTATAGTGAATGTTTCCTGGTGTACAAGAAACCATTTGGCATCCTTCTGCCTCACTTTTCAATACATGCATGGACTGGGTGCTGGGTCAGGTGATGAGTCCAAGTCACTGCAGATTATCAACTGACAATATTACGGTATTAAGATTACTGATCTTGATTTTGCTGATGATACAGATATACTTGCAGAATCACTGGAAACACTCTTGAGTATTCTTGAGGCATTCTACAAGAACACAAAGCCACTGGGACTAAAGGTTTCCTGTGCCAAGACTAAGGTCCATGCATTTGGTGGCTTATTGGATGAAGCAGTACAACATGTTCAGGCATGTAGAGGACACAGAAGTCTTGAAAAGATTCACGGTCTTGATAGTGTGATCCATAACAATGTTAGGTCAGACCAAGAGATTTCTCACTGGACTGGTCTGGCCTATGGTGTTGTGGATTAAATCAACTTGGGCATTTGGCATTGTAATTATTTTCTACATCTTCAGGGAACTGGTGCTCCCTGTCTTACTTATGGCTGTAAAACATGGACACTAAACAGTGCCTTGGAGCAGTAACTCCTTTGGTACTAAGAGACTTAGGGGGATCGTGGGATATGACTGATATGAACATATGCCTAACGAACAACTATATACTCCATCAGACTGATTTGAGGCCTATTACCTACATTTTATGAGAATGCCAACTCCAGTTCTAAGGACACATGGCATATTTCCCAGGGGTTAATCCTGTTCATGGAGGCAGCAAAACACATGGCTGGGGCAAGTCAATCATTCCTGCTGAGAGATACTGGGGGATGGGGAGTACAGGGATCCCCATAGGTGGAACTGTTGGGTGAGTAAGACTATGCATACTGCGACCTTTGTCACAAGCGAGTGAATGAACTGTTGTCCTTAACCCCAGTCTGAAACTCACAGACCGCAGGTAAACAAGTGATTGTGTGAGGTATCCTACAGGTATAGACTAGTACAATTCAGTACTGTACATACACCACACCAGGAACTGACATCTTGTTACAGACAGTGCCTCATCAGTGTCAGACCAGGGTCCTTCCCCGAGATGAGGTGCTGGGAAATACGAGGTACAGATTCTTCGTTCCATCAAGGGTGCATGGTGCCACCACATGTAGGTCCCTCATCCGCACCCTGTTATGTAGTCGCTCAGTATGCAATGATTCACTTATACCATCAATAGAATTTAGGGCTCTTCTCAATATCTGATCACATTTTCAATTATAAAGGTATGACCAAAATCATCCTATATGAGCCTCACTGGTCAAAGAATGATCACCAATTTCATTTACAGTATATCCTCACTGACATGCAAGCCTAGAGTCATTTGCTTCTTTCAAGATGTCCTTTGAGTTCAGTTACTACTGGGTGTGTTAGTGTCAATGGTTGAACAATAATGCAGCGCTGGAGTTCAAGCAGCAAATAAAATGCAGTGAAGTGAAATAACTACTCTATCACTTTAAGTGAGCTGGACACTTATTTTTAGACTTAGCTATGTTTGGTGGCTGACCATTAAACATATCTCCATTGAATGCACATTATACTTCAAAGACCTCACTATATGACTAACTGATATACAACTGGTGATCAAAAACACACCCAAATCATATATGTATTAAAGGTGTACTGTATTAAGTTTCTATTCATAATTCACATTTTTTTTTCCTTTTTTTTAACTGCAAGACTGAATGAGGGCATCTTCTCTATTCTGTCACAAATGCTTTTTTAAAAGTAGTATTCTCCCTTCCTAATTTAATGTGTGCCGAATGTGTTATTTGAAACACTGCTGTTACATGGTAAACCTATTGTAACTCTAGGGAATTTTTTTTTTTTTTTTTTTGCAAATTTATTTGCTGAAACATCTGAGGGAACATTTCTTAAAATACAGTAGGCGCGGAAAGTATTGACTTTTTTTTTGCCGACGTCATTCTTTTTCGCGTTAAGTGAAGTAGGGTCAATACTACCCTCCCCTGTGATGCGAAATGAGCTGACGCTTTTTCAATGGGCGCTGGCAACCCTGCTTGATAGGTTTGGCACTACAGAAGCAGGCTCAGTAATGTCTGGGCAGCCACAGGAGGAGGATTGTCTTTGTGTGTGATGCACCAAGAGGGCATGTTTTGACTCAAATAACACAGTTATTTGGTTACCTACCACATTCTCATCATGCCTAAAGTAACCACAAGCAAGGACAAATGTGTGGAAGTGATTACTTTATACAAAGCTGGCCACAAACTCCCATTTATTGCAAATCATATGGTGTTAGACTGAGAACAGTGCAGAGACTGGTGAAGCGGTTCAAGGACAGTAGGGAGGCCATTCCTCCCACTCCACTTCCCAAGCCTGGGAGACCTCGTAAGACAACCTTCAGGACCCGTCAGCTGATCTCAAGGCAAGTTAGCAAGGATCCAAGGCTAACAGCATGGGATTTAAAAGAAAAGAACCCACAGTTGCTGGCAGATGTGTCTGTCAGAAGTGTGCAGCAGCTGTTGCATAACGATCTGGGCTACAGGAGTTTTTGTGCTCGTAAAAAACCACTGCTAACTGCACTTCTGAAGAAAAAGAGAGTAAATTTTTGTAAGAAATATCTTGCCTGGAGTGAGGAGCAATGGAAAACTGTGCTTTGGAGTGATGAGCCAACATTTACTGTCACTGGTACCCCTTCATCTCGAGTGTACCGCAAACCAGGCAGTGACCCCCTGGATCCTAAGTACACTTCCAAGTTTGTTAAATACCCAGCCTCACTCATGGCTTGGGGCTGCTTTACATATTATGGTGTTGGTAGGTTGGTAATTCTACCTGCAAATGAAAAAGTGAACCAGAACAATTATTTGGAGCTCTTATGTGATGTTTTAAGTGACTCTTTTGATAAAACCAAGGCAAGAGTATTTATGCAAGATTCTGCCCCTGCACATGTTGCAAAGTCAGTGAAACAGTGGCTAACAGACTGTGAGGTTCCCTTTATTCGAGATTGCCCCGGAAACAGCCCAGATATCAATCCCATTGAGAGTTTATGGGCGCACATGAAGCGGCAGCTGCGTAGTATGGACACATCATCTTTGCCTAAACTTGAGGCTGCAGCTATAGAGCAGTTTTAGTCCGTCTGTTCTGCAAAACTATGCCATCAGTCTCCCCAGACGCCTTAAGAAGATAATAAAGGTGAAGGGGAATGCCAGTAAATACTAAATTCAATGGTGAGTGTTAATTTATTTGTTTCTCCTTGCTAACGACAAGAATGTTTTCTCTTTTTAAGATGGCGTCAACACTTTCCGCGCCTACTGTAAATAAATTAGTTATGACAAAAAACAATATAGTGCATTTAATATACATTTAACCCCTTCAGTGCTGGGTGTATATTCATTTTGTTCTTGCTGCCACCAGACAATTTTAGTCAGTGTAGGTTGGATCTGTGGAAGTGCACGGGGTTGGTACAGCCTTCGTTAGACACTTCAGTATGTGAGTCCAGTCCTGAGTGCCATAAAATCGGCTGGAGGAAGCGTAAATAAAGTAGAAATAGACGTCACAGTACTGAAGTGGTTAATTCGTAGAAAATCATTCACGGAGGCAGTACCGACAGTCGGTAACGTGTGTTGGAGATGGATTTTCACCCCCCCAAATTGCAATAACAATACTTACTTGTTTTCTTAACACTAAAGTAAAGGAGCATATACAGTGTATAAATTAATAAAGAAAGACAAAAAAGAAAGAATTCAGTGCACATAATTTGCCTTTCGTCAGAGGCAGAAGATCGTCGGCAGTTTGTTTTGTTTTGGAGACGGAGGTGGTGGAGTTCACACTTGAACGTAAATTCTAAAAAGTACCCAGTATTTATTTCACTCTATATTAACAACTAAACTTAAATGTAATCACTATAATAGACTAGAGTGTAACACCTTTCGTTAGAAGCAGTAGATTCTTTGGCAGTTTGTTTTGTACAGAGGTGGTTTAACTAACACTTGAACGTAAATTCTAAAAGTACCCAGTATTTATTTCACTCTATATTAAGAACTAAACTTAAATGTAATCACTATAATAGACTGCAGTGTAACACCTTTCGTTAGAAGCAGTAGATTCTTTGGCAGTTTGTTTTGTTTTGGAGACAGAGGTAGTGGAGGTGGTTGAGTTCATACTGTAAAGTAAATTCTAAACAGTACCCAGTATTTATTTCACTCTATATTAAGAACTAAACTTAAATGTAATCACTGTAATAGACTGCAATGTAACACCTTTCGTTAGAAGCAGTAGATTCTTCGAAGTTCGGGAGTTTGTTTTGTTTTGGAGACGGAGTTGGTGGAGGTGGGTTAGTTCATACTTTAAAGTAAATTCTAAACAATACCCAGTATTTATTTCACTCTATATTAAGAACTAAACTTAAATGTATCACTGTAATAAACTGCACTGTAACACTTTCAGTAATAATAGTACTGAACTTTAATCATGATCACTACACTGTCACACGCACACATTTTTTTTTTTTTAACTTCATTCCTTTACGACTAGAAGTGCCAGTATCACTTCTTTTAAGCTATGAACCTTTCATGGCAAGGCAGAAGGCAAAAGGAGAGCACTGTTCAGCACTAAATGACAGTAAGAATGGCGCAACTATCATCTCTAAAAGCAAGCAGCAGACTGGCGCCACGAGTCCGCTTGGCGCCATTTCTCCCCCTACTTTCGCATTTCGGCCTACTTTCATACGTGGTCTCGGACTGAGTTCGGCTAACTGAAGATTCCGGCTTCTAAAAGTTCGGCTTATGAAGGGTTTACTGTACCTTACCAAAAGAAGATGTGACAGCTATTGGTCTGTAATCAGAGGGCTCAGTGGAACTTCCTTTCTTTGGAACTGGGTGGATATTGGCTTCTTTCCATGAAGTACGGAATGAAGAAGTATGTATGCATAGTCTGAATAATTTACCTAGAACCGAGGCAAGTTCTGGGGAACATTTTTTCAAAACAATTGGAGGAATTCCATCTAGGCCTGAAGCTTTCTTGGTTGGTAAATTGTCTAGGATGGATTTTACATATCTTACCTGTATTTTAAGTGGAACAATTTCAGGACAGTCAAGTTCTAGTACTGGAATGTTCTGGTTGACTTCCTCTATGGAAGAATTTCTGGCAAATGTACTGGCAAAGATATTTGCCTTCCCACAAGGGTCATTTGTAACATTGCCATCTGAAGATTTTAGTGGGGGAATGGATGATGACTTGTTAAAGTTATTACTGCAAGAATTGAGAGCTGACCAGAATATTCTATTGTCATTAGGGTTGTTAAGTAGTTTTGATGCTTGATTTTGAAGACAGTTTGATTTAATGAGACTTATTACAGCTTCTGCATGGTTTCTATCAATTTTAAATTGACAGTGATTCAGATGTTTAAGTAGAGTAAGAGTTATATGCTAATGACTTTTGGGCCACTGCTATCAAACCATTCTGGAGACTTTGATCTTTTAATGAACTGTTGACTTGGTACGAATAAATCCATACCAGCTAGTATTAAGTCATTAATGTGGGACTGCATAGAATTGACATCACTAGAGAAGAAAGACTGCCATGGAATGTCAGCAAGGTAATCTCAAGATTGAAATAATACATCATACCCTGAAATCTACCAACTTCTGTAACAACCAAATACTTGTGCATATTCTACACTGCTAATACCCATGAATATTGTGAAAACACTGGTAAAATTCTGGTAATGTGTCCTGTGGGAAGACATGCATCATCAATGTCTATTGTTAAGGGGTCTCTGTCTCGATACACATTATTCACCTACCCCAGTAGGTACTTATTACAAATCCATTATGTAAAAACCAACCAGCATTTATGCACATGGAGATCACATAATGAAATGAACTGGTGTAATAAACTGGTAATCAAATTGCTTAGGGAAGTGAGGTACATCTGACATCTGTATGCAGATGATACAAAAGTCTTCATGGAAATTGGAAATAGCAATGACTGCAAAGATAACAAGCTCTACTGAGCTTAAGAAATGGACTGAAAGATGGCTATTGAACTTCCACCCTCAAAAGTGCAAATATATGACGTTGGGTAGAACCAGTGCAGATGACCAGGGTTATCGAATCAGTGAGATCAATATTGGAACAACAGCACTGTCCATCTGGATAAACAAATGTTTAAGGCCCTGTACAATGCACTAGTAAGACCCCACCCTGAGTATGCTAATCAGATCTGGAGCCAAAATCTCATCAAGGACATTGAGGCAGTAGAAAATTCAGGGTGGGCAAGCTAGTCCCGGAGATCAAGGACTTAACATATGAAGAGAGGCTGAAATCACTGAATCTCCCGACACCGACATACAGATCACAACACTGACACACAGATCATGTGGGAACCTTACCATGCTTAGAAGATTCTGAGCAACAGGTACACCAGTGATTGCATAGATGGGATCTTTAAGATCAGAGAGGCCACTATCACTCAGGGAAACAGTAAAAAGATATTCAAGACCAGAGCAATACTGAACCTGTAAAAATTCCACCAATCAAGTGCTGAAATTTGATTATAAAGCTATAATCTTCACCACCCACATCCACCGTCAAAATTTAGAAAGCGCAGATGAGCTCGGATCACTGGCGTAAGCCTCTTCAGTCAGTATCTATGAGAAACGATAGTAATGATTATGCAGCAATCACGGTGACAGCCTTGCACACGGATGTGCGGTTATAATACACTTCCACACAAGAGCAGCTACATCGAAATGTTTATCAGCAACAAAGTATTGTGCGAACTACTTTACTTCCACCGCCAAAACATGATAATCAATGATCGTGAAAAGATAGAACACCAACCAACTAAAGTCGCAAATCAGTTGAGATATCAAGGTTTCCTTTCGACCACAACAATTGCTTCGGCATCGAAATTCTAAAAATTTTACTCAAAAATACTAATGTACATATTAGATCCCTCTGACTCGACATACAGACTCACATACAAGCAATAAGTGCTCACTATCTTTCGCGGAAAATAAAATATGCCGAAATGTTAAATTCTTTGCTCAATACCACTGAGCTCTATAGTATGGAGTGGCTATCTCCGCAGCGAACGTGAAGCCTTGGCCGCCATATTGAAACCCCTCCACTCGTCGCCTCCACAATGGTAATGCAATTGGATCCACTGTTCTTAGCCTGCTGTTTCTGTTTCGCTGTTGCTTACATAAGCTAAGCAGTGGGCCATGGCACTATATTTTCCGAATTAACCGGCTGATTTCAAAAGGCGTGGGCGTCGTTGGTGTAGATAAACAACATCAGCGCCGTCCTGGGCCCCTGACGGCGGGTACACAAACTACGTGGTGCTGCCCATGAGAAAGCCACTCCATACTATAGAGCTCAGTGGCTAAATACAAGCCATCTCATTCATTATAGAAGAACAGAAAACACTCCTTACAATTAAAAGCCAAGTATACCGTGGAATTCTCAAAGTGCCAAAGCACACTGCTGTCTCTGCAATAAGGGGAGAAATAGGTGCATCAACATGGAATTTCAGGGGCATCACCACAAAACTACACCAAACATGTCCTCTCAGAAAACGAAAATAACCTAATAAGAAACATTTACCCACCAGTATGAAAGTAACTCAACAAAATAGATAAAGCAAGTAAAGACATACCTACAAGAAGTTAACCTAATAGTAGAAAACTTAAAAACAACGTCGCAACAACAAACCAAAGACAAAATAAAACTAAGAGACAGAAATTCGGAGGCAGGACATCAGTACCAAATCAACGCTGGACACATACAGTATAAAGAAGAGCAGAGTAGAAGAGGTGACACAACACCCACGAGTCCTGCATAAAGATGAGGGGAAGAACTGTTACGCGACGTGTTCAAAGTTCAACTGCTTGCCCCTTTGATCACGCACATTAGCATAGGGTCCTTTTCTAGACTGGGTCTAAGGCACACAACTAAAGGAACACGGCACAAAAACTCTGGTCAACCAATCTTACACGTATATTGCTGAAATGCGTGAGTCAGGAGAATTGGCTGCAGACGACAGCAACACCCAAAGCCAACGAAGGACCACGGGGGGTGCGCAGCCAACACGGAGCGGCGCCGGGCAGGAGCGGCTCACCTGCATCAAGTCCCAGCGCCCCTCTTCCTCCCAGCCGAAACTAAGCCAGGGTAGCAGGAACAAACGCCTAGTCGCCGGGGAAAGTTCCAGTCGGCAGGTCAGGGTGGAGTTGTCCTAGCAACGCCACACAAGGTACGAAGAAGAACAGGCCATCGTCCATTCCTCAGTTGCTTACCCTCTGCAGGGCTGCGACACAGGCCATCGTCCATGTCGGGTTGAGGCTGAGTACGCAATCGTCCGCTCCTCTCCTGCAGTCTCCCCCAAAAGTAGCACCGAGCCACAGGCCATCGCCCGTGTCGGCTCCGAGGCAGGACAGGCCATTGTCCGTCCCTCTGTTGCTGTCTCCTGTAGGACCGTGACACAGGCCATCGTCCGTGTCAGGCATGAAGCTGAGCAGGCCATCATCCGCTCCTCTCCTACAGGAGACTCCCTTTTCCCATCCACTGAACAGCCAGATCCAACACATACCACCTCCAGCCACAGGGCTGTGACTTCCATCCCTGCAACGGTGGTAAAATGCACACCGGCAACGACACCAACAACCAACAAAACAGGGAGGAAATGTTCACCTTACAGGTGAATCGGCCTTCCAGGCCACAACGGCTTACCTCACCTTCTTCCATAAGCCCCTCCTCCCCACAACCGGAGTAGAATCGAGGTAGCACTCTGGGAGCGTTACTCTCCTCCCGTACCAGCCCTCATCAGACTCGGGGTGGGAGTTGCTTTTCGGCATCCCCACATAGCGCCCAAGCAACTTCTGCCAGAATTCCTGGCGAGGGAGCAACCACCGGTTCTTCCCCATCTGCTATCCTCCTCCAGGAGCAGAAACACGGTTGTGCCCGCTGGGCAAGCCTGTGTGAGGGCATACCTCCTAAGAACCCTGGAAAAAGGAGCAGAGCCATGGTAGTGTCTGCCGGACATACCACTGTGGTGTCACCCACCTGGTACGCCACAGCTGTGCTAGACCCCTGGCAGGAGTGAGGTAGTGCCCGCTGGGCCTGCCCTGCCGAAAGCACCCGCCGGGTCTCTCCTTCCTGCCGCCCTCAGAGCGACAGGCGCCTTGGCAATGCCTGTCGGGCTTGTCAGGTCCAGGGAGCGCCTGCCGGGTCTCCCTCTCTCTCTCTCCTCCATCAGGATGCCACGACAATGCCTGTCGGGATTGTCAGGCGCAAGGAGCGTCTGTTGGATAACCTCCTCTCCCGGCGTGGAGTTACGGCGGCACCCATTGGGCCTGCCAAGCCGAGGGCATGAGCTCACACTCCCCCTCCTCCAAGAAGCCGGAGGCTCCCGAAGGGGAGCGGCCCAACCCTACTGTGGCCGAGCGAGATGTCCTTCTCTCTCCCCTACAGGTCCAGTGTGTGGGGGACGCAACGCTGGGATCCAATCTGCCCAGCTGCCCTCCTCCCGACGGATGATGATGATGATGGACTCGCAGGGGCAACCAGGCAACAGCACTCAACCCTGGAGGGGCGCATCCTCCCCCCCGGGCTCCCACGAGGTACTTGATGTCCTCTGCACCCCAACCACAGCCCGGGCCCTACACCAGGCCACTTGCCTTCTGGCCCTCTTTGGCCCAAGTCCAGAGGGCCCCAGTACTGAGACTGCCTCCCAACACGAGGCACCTCCTTCGCCTCCTGAAGGCCTCCATCCTAAAATGGGCCAACACCTGACCCTCCAGAGGGTGTGAGAAACTCTCTTTCTCCTGTCACCAATCCCCACCCTGTGAGAACTCACTCGACGCCCCAGTGACTTCTGTGTACTCCCCTTTCCCTCAGTGAACAACTCCCCCCCTCTCTCCTCTCCAGTGTTCGTGCACTCCCCACTTTGTGAGTGAACCTAGCAGTGGCTCTCAGTAGACTCAGAACCAAGTCCAGGTTCAGTGTTCCCCAGTGCGACACGAGGGAGAAACCTCCATAAGGCATGTTAAAGGAAAAAGAAAGACCGGAACTTATTGTGTAGCCCAAATACGGACACGTAGCAAGCCACAGACTAATCATTTCCAGTGTGTCATGCTGCTGTATATGTAGTATTCCATATTGTATTGTTTTCCCAAATCTAGTTAATATACAGTATGTGCTGCACTGGTTTGCCTGTGTTTTTGTCCTGTTCCTTTGGTGAATGTTCTAACCCAGGCGTGCAGGCTTGTGCCTGTGACTTGTGGTGCGAGGAGTTGTGCCTGAAGACACAGCGGTAAACCTGAGGTTTGAGCCTGTGTACTTACGGAACGAGAAGTCGAGCCATAAAAACACAGAGCAGAACAAATATACTTTGATTATATGTTTGTCAGTGATTACTGAAATACAGAAGTTAGGGGTAAGGGCTGCACACCAACCGGACGCCGGTGCAGTTGACAGCACCCCCAGCCCCCCAAGGACCACCGGGGGTCTGCCGCTGACTCTGAGCAGCCCGGGACAGGAATGGCACACCTGTATCCCTCCCCAATGCCCTTCTTACTCCCAACCGACATCCCAGGAAGATAGCAGTCGCTGGTGCCTAGTCTCCAGCCAGAAAGCTACTCGCCAGGTAAAGGGTGGAGTTGTTTCTACAACTCCACGCAACGCTGTGGTCCGGCCACAGTCCATACCGGAAAAGGGGCAGAACTGGCCACAGTCCATTCCCCAGATGCATCCCCGCTGCAGGGCCATGGCACGGGCCACAAGCCGTGTCGGTCGGGCAGGAGAGGCCACCAGTCATCCACTACCTGTAGTTGTTCCCCCCAGAGTAGCGCCACAGCACCAGCCACAAGCCGCGCTGGGTACAAGGCAGGACCGGCCATCGTCCGTCCCTCTGCTACTAGTGCTCCCTGCTCTATGGTACACGCCACTAGCCGTACGAGAGCTATAGTTCCCTGTAGGACCACGACATTGGCCACTAGCCATGTTGAGCCCGAGGCAGAGCAGGCCATAGTCTGCTCTTCTCCAACAGGAGATTCTCTCTCCCCTTACAGAGACAGGACAGAGCAAGCTGTGTCTCACGCTAGCCCTGAGTTCCAATGGGGCAGAGGAACCACTGTGCTGGCCACTAGCTGTACGGGGTAAGCAGAGTTGGCCACAGTCCACTCCTCACCCTCTGTTCCCAGGATATCTCCCAAAGGGGAAGTCCCTTGCCTGGACCACCCGGTTTCCTGTGGCCGGGCGGGGCGGGACGCACCCCCTCCCCTGAAGGGAATGACTGGGGAGGACCCTTTCCCGGAGCCTTGGCGAGGCCCTACCCAAGGCCTTAGTTCCCTTCAGCTCCACCAGTGTGAGCAGCAGCCAAGCCGGAGCTCCAGCAGATGTAGCAGCCTGGGTCAGGCCCTGTCGACCACTCCCCAATCCCGAGGTTCCCATGAGGCGGCCCTGACGGCGCCGCCGCCCTCCAGCCGTTGCCGCAGCCCAGCCACCCCAGGTTCCAGTACCCTGGACCCTCAGACTCTCAGGGAGCCGCCCCGAACACCAGGGCATAACTTACCTGCTGGTGGGACCTTTCCGGGCCCGTCCCAGACCCAGCATCAGCAACCGCATCCTGGCTCTCTTTGGACCGAGCCCCTAGCCCCGCACCTACGTGTGGGGCCCTGTGAAGACGTGTCTCTCTGTCCACCCTCCATCAGGAAGGATCAACCTTTGGCCCACCAGTGATAGTGAAGAAGACGGATTTTTTTTTTTTTTTTCTCCAACTGTGGACATACGCTACCCGACTTTCTATCAAGGCCCAGCAGTCCTCCTACATACCATACACCTTTACATGTCACCACTTCGGCGCTAACACCCACCGTCCATATTGAATACATGCTAGGGCAGTCTCATACAGGACTGGTGTATTGGTATTAGCGGAGGTAATTTTACAACATGTCGGCGGGTCTTCTGGTAGATCAGTAAAGCTTGATTTAACGAAATTCAAATCCTTAAACTGTTCCCAGGCCCAACGAGGATTTGAACCTGGGTCCGTTAGGATCGCAAGCCACCTCTCTACCGATCGAGCCACCGCCTCCCCTCTTAGACCCAGATATATGTATACGGTCGTATGTGTAACGCAAGTGATTTATCTTACAGTATGTTCTCGTGATTAAGTGACCAGAAAAGCCCAGAGTATAAGATTGGACGAGCCCACTAGTGATCCTGGTCTATGGTACATCACGAACGGAATCCCGTGCGCCCCCGCTTGTGTAATGTCACTCACTTCCCCCCCCAGTGAATGAAACACTACAGTGACCAAACAGGAAAACTATATTCTATCAATTGTGCCATCCCTATGATTATTAATGCTCTCGCTCCCCAGTGCAAAGGCACGCCAGTGTTCGTATAGCTACCCACACTGTGTCCTTTGGAAAAGACACCCACAAAGTGATTGTGCCACCCCTTGTTTATTAATCCTCCCCCTCCCCAGTGTACAGGCACGTTAGTCACCGTGTGTCCAGCCATCTCCGAGTGTTTCTCTAAAATACCACAGTCTCCCCTCTCAGTGCGCTACAGCACGGCCGGCTCCTTCCATGACAGACCGCCAACCAGATTTGTATCTATCGACATAGTGTTCACGTAATTGAACCCTTGCATCAGTGCCGTCCAGTGCTATACTATATTGGGAAATTGTAGCAAGTGTATTTCTGTGTCCAAATTAAAAGTGTAACAGAAGTACCGTAAGTACGAGGTGTATTCTACAATACTTTCCCTAAGCCAGTATAGAGACAGACTGTAATTCAGTAAAACCTTGTACTAACCCATCTCCAGCCAACCCAGAATCTGTTGTAACTAGTGTTGTAATATTTGTCTCTGGGAAGATATTTGTAATACATGTGTGTAACAGTTCACTGTTTTCTTTTTGTGCCCAGTCCTTTCCTTAGAAATGCCGACCCAGTCTTGAATAAGAACCCCCTGTGAGTCTGCGTATTTGATGGGACGAGAAGTCGCCCCTCAGAAACGCTACAGGTAATAAGTTCACCTCTCGCCTACGTGTACAAGGGACAAGTAGTCGGCCCTCAAATACGTGGCATAGCACTGGTGGCTAGCGGTCGTTCTTGACCCGGACAGTGCGAAAAAGGAATGGGAAAATTGGGAAAATGGCAGCCAAAACACATGTACCCCTACCAAAATTTGACCCAGAACAATGCGACATCACTACATCCTTAGATATGGTCAAGCCATTACTTGACATCGGGTTTGACAACGTCAGACAGAAAATAGCTGTCACTCTACCTCACCTGGGAAAGGCGGTATCTAGTGTAGCACCAAAAATAGTCCCAGATCTCACATTGGCCAGATTTGTAAAAATAGTAACAGAGGCCGTTACCCCGTCATTAGGGAAAGTTGTTGCGGTGTCACAACTCGATGCCCTGAAATATGACGGTGATTTGGACAACACATTGATCCAAGCTTGGTGACTCGTCACCGCCATGTACCTGGACGCTGAAATAGATACCCGGGACGAACACATATTCAACACTCTCCTCAGAATCCTCCCGGGCACAGTGAAAGAGCATTTCACTATCTACGACCCGGCAGGAGATTTGGACGGCAATGTCCAACTCATCCGCCGCCTCCTCGCAGCACGCCCCACCACACAACACATCGGGGTCGTAAGCAATTTCCCCACGAGGCCACCCTCACTACTGCTCCAACCCCAACCAGCTCCAACACGAAGCACCCCTGCCCCTGCCCCCCCAAGAGCTTGCCCTACCAGGAAACAGCTGCTGCAAAAAGAAGACACAAACCTCATCACCATCAATCCATGGGAGTTTACAGCCTGTAGCAACCACTTCCTACTACATGATATATGTGAGCAGTTAAAGGCGGCGCACAGAAGGAGAACCAACCCGCCGGGGTGCCACCGATTGTCAGCAGTAGACGAAAACTCCACGAACCCAGATTCCCTCCTCATTGAGGAACCAGACACCGACTGTGAACAAGGCGATGCTGACACTGACGCAGCCCTCGAGCTGACGTTGGATTTTTAGGACCACCCCCGCACCTCCCTACGGTGGCGGAGGCCACCTCTACAAAGTACCAACCCCTGGTCTACGACAAGACGAAATTATAGGGGGTCAAGGCAAGACTTCTAGTGGATACGGGAGCCGCCAGGTCCTGTCTTTATACACATTATTACCCCTGACATAAGAAGGCTTTTGGCCCCCTCCTCACCTCAGCCCGTCTCGTAGACGTGGGGGAAGGCTCCTTGCCTATCTGTGGGGAAACTCAGGCCCTACAAGCCAAGACCCTCCAACCAGCCTCCACCTACCATCCCTTCATTGTTTTCGACTCTTCCTGCCGTGCCTACGATGGTTACCTGGGTTTGGACCTTCTGAAGTTGCACACCCACATCGACTGCCACGGGAGGCGACTCCATTTCTGGCCGCCTCCCCGCCAGCCTCTAGCCCTCTGCACGTGCGCACAACAAAACAACAACCCCCCCCCTCCCTCCCCTGGATGACCCCCCTCCCCTCCCCCCCTTCATGCCCCAGCCCCCCCCCCTCCCCCCCCCCCACACCCCACCACCCCCTCCCTCACCATCTCCCCCCACCATGAAGCTTGGCTACAGATCAAGCCCATGGGGACCCATTCCCTTTTCTCCCCAAACATCCCCATGGGGCCCCTCTCCGCCTGCCTGATGTCACCGACCTTCCTTCTGCCACACCTCAGTGCCATCAAAGTGGCAAAACTAGCAACTACACCCCTCACTCTACCAAGAGGACTCCTGATCGGCGACCTGGAGGCAGCTGAGCCATGCAACCCCGCCCCCCATAAATTAAAACCCCTCCCCCCTTGCCCAATCACCTGTCCCCCCATCAAGCCGAGACCCTGAACCACCTACTCCTCGAATATCAAGACCTTTTCTCCACGGGGCCCGCAGACTTAGGGCATACAACATACTTGGCCCATGAAATCCACACCACCGGGCCCCCCATTCTGCAACCCTCACGCCGGAAGAACCCACACCAACGGGCCGAAGAAGACAGGCAAGTCCGGGAAATGTTGGTCGCTGGTATCATCATGCCCTCCACCAGCCCCTGGTCCTCTCCCGTCGTCCTGGTCCGAAAAAAAGATGGCACCCTACGATTCTGCATTGATTACCGCCACCTGAATGATGTAACCATCAAGGATGCAACACCCCTCCCCCGCATAGACAACTCCCTGCACAGCTCCACCTGGTTCTCCACACTGGATCTCCAGTCGGGGTACTGGCAGGTCCCCGTGCACCCCCAAGATCAAGGGAAAACGGCCTTTTCCACCAGCAATGGAACACATTACCAATTTAATGTTCTCCCATTCGTGTTATGCAACGCCCCGGCCACCTTCTCCCACCTCATGAAGTCCGTACTCAACAGCCTAACCTGGGAAGTCTGCCTGGCGTACCTTGACGACATAATCTTTAGGAAGACGTGGGGCAATCACCTTCACTACTTCCAACATGTGTTTCAATGAATACGCCAGGCCGGGCCGAAACTCAAGCCCTCTAAGTGTGTTTTGGTCACCCGCTCTGTCGCCTTCCTAGGGCACATTGTCTCTGGGGAAGGTAATTCTCCGGACCCCGACAAGCTACGAGCCATCGCCAGCCAGCCCTTTCCGCAAGACGTCCACCAAGTCTGCACATTCTTGGGGCTCGTGTCATATTACCTGCGATTTATCAAAGGGTTTGCTGACCTTGCAAAACCACTCCACGACCTCACTAAGAAAGGTGAGCCATTCGTCTGGAGTGACGACCGAATAACAGCTTTTAACACTTTAAAGGAAAAACTCGTCTCGGCCCCCATCGTCGCCTTCCCGAACTACAACCTCCCCTTCAGATTATACACTGACGTCTTGCTGGTGGCCATAGGCGCCGTCCCGGCACAGGTCCAGGAAGGGCGCAAGCACATCACCGCTTGTGCCAGATGCACCCTAAATTCAGCAGAACGGAATTACGCCACTAATAAGCGTGAGTGTCTGGGTATCGTCTGGGCCCTCAACCATTTAAGGGCCTACCTATCCGGCACTAGGGTCACTGTGATCACAGACCACCAGTCCCTTCAGTGGCTCCAACAATCGGCCACTCAGAACGTCCAGCTCCTCCGCTGGCACGAGGCGCTAAAAGAGTTTGACTAAGAGTTTGCCTACCGGCCTGGGAAATTGCATACCAACACTGATGCCCTCTCCCATCTACCAGTATGATCTCTACTTCCTCAACCCGAGCTGGTCCGGCGCTGGCAGGACAAAGACTGGCCCCTATGGATTCCCCCAACACATATTTACAAAATTTCACCTGCAAGGGGACCAACTTTTTACACCATCGGGCCACATAGTCCTGGACCCAGACTCCGCGATAGACATCCTCACCCACCTACACTCGGACAATGGGATCCACCTGGGTATGAAGAACCCAGGTCTTCAACAACCTCTACTGGGCCCCCAGCCCTACTACTCTCGCCCAGTGTGTCACTCAGGCATGTTGGGCGTGTTGCCTAGGGCAGGACATCACCCATTCCGCGGGTCCTGCCAGGAAAATTTCTGCCCACAAACCTTGGTAGTTATTATCTGTTGACGTTGTCAGTCCCCTGCCACCTAGGTCTGGCTACAAATACATCATTACATTCATCGACGTCTACTCCAAATTCCTGATAGTTTGTCCGGCTACGGAGCCGCCATCACCATAGCCGACGCCCTCATGCACCACATCTTCCCTGTTTTGGCGTTCCCCAGCCCATTCACTCTGATAACACCCCAGAGTTCACGGGACACATCTGGAAGGAACTATCCACTCTATTTGGATTCACCATTTCCCACTCTTCCCCATACTGGCCTCAAGGCAATGGTGTATGTGAAAGGAGCCACTGGACCCTGTTAAATCAGATCAGAACCCGCATCCAAGCTACCAAGATCGAGATTGGCCTGCCCACGTTAAGATCGTCCAATGGGGAATTAACACCTGCCCCCATGACGACGACATCGCTCCCCATGAGCGGATCTTTGGCGAGGCCCCCCTCCTCCTGCCTCTCCCACAGCGCCTTCAGGCCCCCACCCACTCCCCAACCTCTGATCCCCTACAGCACCTGAAGCGCTGGCTACAGCACCTGCACACACACCAGGACGTGCAGGCCAATTCCTCCCCCGCCAACCCCTACAAACCAGGCAACAAAGTTTTCATTGCACACCTCCTCACCCCCAACAAAATTGCTCCCTGATTCACGGGGCCCTATACCACCATCAAAGTCCTCAACCCCTTTCAAGTCATCATCAACTACAACGGGACCACCCACACCTACAGAAATCATCACGTCCGCCCCTACCATGACTCCTCCACTGCAACCGCTCCCTCCCCGACTGCCCAAGCCAAACCAACACCTTCAACTTCCCACGAAGAGCCATTCCTCTACTACTCCTTCCCAACCTCCTCCCCGCCAGTTTCCACCACTCCATCGCCTCCCCGCACTACTGTGTCACCCCTGCGCACTAGACCAACCCCACCACTCCCCCGGTCTGCTCCCGCACCACCACCAACTTCCCCCGCACCCACCACGCCGCCGCCCACACCACGTGGTCATTCCTCACCCTCAATGATTTCCACACCTACTACCCCGTGCGCCGCACCTGACCTAGCACCCGCCCCACCAACCCCAGCAACCAACCACACTACACCACCCCACTTTCCACCTGCCCCCGTTCCCCCACCCCACTTCCCGTCACTGCCCACTCCCCGTTTAACCACCACGACCACCCGTTCTGGACGTGTCTCACGCCCATCAGCCCGTTACCTCCCCATGCCCACATCCACCCCTTTGTCCTCCAGCAGCCAACTGCCCACCCCACTCCCTAACACCACCCCAATAACCCTCCCTATCCCTCAGCCCAGGTGGAAAATTCCGCCCCGCCGCACTCCCAAGGGAACGCCGCCTCCATGCTCCCCCGGCAATATAAACCGAGCCAGACTGCCTTTAGCCAGCATTCGCCTCCAAACCACCACCACCGCCACCACCATGTGCATCACGAGGATAATCTGGATCCCCACCTTCGGACGACACCACCATGTCCGGAGCACACACCACTTACTACGACTCCTCCAGCAGGTGAGCCACCCTTCCACTCTTCGCATCGCCTACTCCCACCACCTGCAACCCAACATACCCACCGACCACTGGACCACCTTCCCGCATCACCTCACACCCTTCCACCAAATGCCCAACATCGACCTGTACCACCTCCAGTCATGGGGTCGTGACTTTGTTACAGGGGAGGGTGGTGAAATACAGGAGTTAGGAGTAAGGGCTGCACACCACCCAGACGCTGGTGCAGACGACATCAGCACCCCCAGCCCCCCAAGGACCACCGGGGGTCCACCGCTGACTCTGAGCGGCCCAGGACAGGAACGGCACACCTGTATCCCTCCACGACGCCCTTCTTACTCCCAACCGACGTCCCGGGAAGGTAGCAGTTGCCGGCACCTAGTCTCCAGCCTGAAATCTACTTGCCAGGTAAGGGGTGGAGTTGTTTCTACAACTCCACGCAACGCTGCAGTACTGGCCAAAGTCCATACCAGGAAAGGGGCAGAACCGACCACAGTCCGTTCCCCAGTTACATCCCCACTGCAGGGCTGCGGCACGGGCCACAAGCCGTGTTGGTCGGGCAGGACAGGCCACCAGTCATTCACTACCTGTAGTCGTTCTTCCCAGAGTAGCGCCGCAGCACCGGCCACAAGCCGTGCTGGGTGTGAGGTAGGACCGGCCATCGTCCGTCCCTCTACTGCTAGTGCTCCCTGCTCTACGGTACACGCCACTAGCTGTACCACAGTTATCTTCCCCTGTAGGACCATGATGTTGGCAACTAGCTGCGTCGAGCCCGAGGCAGAGCAGGCCATAGTCCGCTCTTCTCCTACAGGAGATTCTCATTTCCCTTACAGAGACAGGATAGAGCGAGCTGTGTCTCGCGCTAACCCTGAGTTCCAACGGGGCAGAGGAACTGCCGTGCCGGCCACTAGCCATACGGGGGAGGCAGAGTTGGCCACAGTCCACTCCTCACCCTCTGTTCCCAGGATATCTCCCAAAGGGGAAGTCCCTTGCCTGGTCCACCCGGTTTCCTGTGGCCGGGCGGGAGGCACCCCCTCCCCTGCAGAGGGAGCGACTGGGGAGGACCCTTTCCCGGAGCCTTGGCGAGGCCCTACCCGAGGCCTTAGTTCCCTTCAGCTCCGCCAGTGTGAGCAGCAGCCAAGCTGGAGCTCCAGCAGATGTAGCAGCCGGCGTCAGGCCCTGTTGACCACTCCCCCAGCCTGAGGTTCCCACGAGGTGGCCCTGACGGCGACGCCGTTCTCCAGCCGTTGCCGCAGTCCAGCCACCCTGGGTTTCAGTACCCTGGGTCCTCAGACTCCCCAGGAGCCGCCCCAAACACCAGGGCACGACTTACCTGCTGGTGGGACCTCTCTCGGCCTGTCCCAGATTTGGCGTCAGACCCCCCTCCTGGCTCTCTTTGGACCGAGCCCCTAGCCCCACACCTACATGTAGGGCCCTGTGAAGGCGTGTCTCTCTTTCCACCCTCCTGACGGAGGGATCAACCTTCGGCCCACCAGTGATAGTGAAGAAGACAGACTTTACCAGTTTGCGCCTCTTAGACCCAGATATGTATACAGTTGTATGTGTAATACGAGTGATTTCTTACAGTGTGTTCTCGTGATTAAGTGACCAGAAAAGCCCAGAGTATAAGATTGGACGAGCCCACTAGTGATCCTGGTCTATGGTATACCACGAACGGAGTCCCATGCGCCCCCGCTTGTGTAATGTCACTCACTTCCCCCCCCCCAGTGAATGAAACATCACGGTGACCAAACAGGAAAACTATATTGTATCGATCGTGCTATCCCTCTGATTATTAATTCTCTCCCTCCCCAGTGCAAAGGCACGCCAGTGTTCATAAAGATACCCACACCGTGTCCTTTGGAAACAATACCCACAAAGTGATCATGCCACCCCTTGTTTATTAATCCTCCCCCTCCCCAGTGTACAGGCATGTTAGTCAGTGTGTCTAGCCATCTCCAAGTGTTTCTCTAAAATACCACAGTCCCCCCCTATCAGTGCGCTACAGCGCGGCCGGCTCCTTCAGTGATAGACCACCAGCCAGGTTTGTATCTATCGACATAGTGTTAACGTAATTGAACCCTTGTATCAGTGCCGTCCAGTGCTATACTATATTGGAAAATTGTAACAAGTGTATTTCTATGTCCAAAGTATAAGTGTAATAGATGTACCATAAGTACGGGGTGTATTCTACCATACTTTCCCTAAGCCGGTATAGAGACAGATTGTAATTCAGTAAAACCTTGTACTAACCCATCTCCAGCCAACCCAGAATCTACTGTAATTAGTGTTGTAATATTTGTCTCTTGGAAGGTATTTGTAATACATGTGTGTAACAGTTCACTGCCTTGTTTTTGTGCCCAGTCCTTTCCTTAGAAATGCTGACCCGGTCTTGAATAAGAACCCGCTGTGAGTCTGCGTATTTCACGGGACGAAAAGTCGCCCCTAAGAAACGCGACTGGTAATAAGTTCACCTCTCGCCTATGTGTAAAAGGGATGAATAGTCGGCCCTCAAATACGTGGCAGAACAGTTACTGCTGTGTTTTTATGTCCTGTCCTCTCTCTAGTATACTGACCCGGTCTTGAAAAAGAACCCGCTGTAAGTGCGTATTTGGGGAGCGAGAAGTCGACACTCAGAAACGCGGACAGGTAAAAACGCCTGCCTCTCCTCTCGCATACACATCTGAGGGATAAGTAGTTGGCCCTCAAATACGTAGTATAAACATTCCTCTACCCGAACATCTGATACCACAAAAAGCTGACAATCTCCGACGCCTCCTCCTGGACTTTCAAGACCTGCTCTCGACAGGACCTACATATATCGGCCACACCACGCTTCTGACACGAAATCCACACCACAGGCCCGCCGATTCGCCAACCGTCTCGGAGGGAAAACCCTAAGCAGCGAGCTAAGGAGTGTTGTACGACATTCTTAAGACCTGACACCAGCAAACTGGAGTCTTCCCCAGCGCAGGTGTTGGCCAATCAAGGAGCGGAAGGTTCCTCAATTTAAACCCGAGTAACCAATCACGGTACACCAGACTATGACGTCATTGTGGTAGCAAGCGATGTTCCACACTGCCAGTAGATTATTTCCACGACGGCATTGAAGCAGTGGAGGACCACAAAAATATTATGTAGCTATAGAAGAAGGACAGTGAACTTCTCAGTGGAAGAAATAAATGCGCTGATTCATAATTTTTTCGACATAGTGTCATGTAGGCTATCACCGTATTTTAGATGAGTTTCTTATTTACATTGGCTTGTTTAATCGATTTTTTGTGAACATTATATCAATAGGCTGTAACTTGTTTGCAGGAAGGCTATATTGGCCGACAATGCTAGCTTAACCACTTATATCGAAGTAGTACTTGCTCCGATATAGTATATTGGCATCGTCTACGACAGTCCCTTGCCACTTTTGCTTATTATTTTTTGTAGAATCGCAATAGTTGCATGCACTTAAGGATTAATTGATGTGTGATTTAATTCTAAGGATTTGGGGGATGTTTAAGTTACAACATTTCTAAAAATAGGAGAATTATAAGGCTTACGATGTACTTAGGACTGCCTCCCACATGGCGCAACTCTAAGAGGAGAATTGACAACGCAGCATAGGGTTTGCGCTCGCTTTCTAGGGCTCCAGAATATGCATTAAGTGAAAAGTTGCTCTTACGCCCAAAGATGGCGGATTTGCGAGGATTTTTGAGCTTTCTTTTCTTTTAATGCAAGGAAGAAGGAACCAAAGGTCATGGGCTCGCAAATTGTTCCGACAATACAAAAGGGAGCCAAATTCAAGATCTCATTTCGAGCTGCCTGGACACACTGCGTTTGAAAGACTGGAGACAGTAGGAAGTAAGAAATACAGACAGAGGAAAACAGTTCCAGAGTTGACCAGTGGCATAAATGAAAGACTGAGAGTAACGGTTAACTCTTGCATAACAGATTTGGACAGAAAAGGTGTTATGCTACTGTTACATCCCAGTCCCCACACTGCCACAGGTTCAAAAAGCAGTAGTTCAGTATAGAAAGGACTTTGCCAAGTCAGTTGTTCTTCTTATGGTCAGCTTTAGGTGTACAGCACACAAGATCAGCTAAGGTGAAAATAAACACTGGCTTCTTAAAGTTCACTGTCTTTGTTTTCCAAATAATTCCACTTTACGCCTGCTAACTTCACTTTTCCCACCTGCACTGGAGCTATAAAACTTTACTAACTGCAGGTACACTTAATACTTGACAACACTCCACGGTTATTATACTCAGTGCTTGACAACACTTCACTGTTATTACACTTAATGCTGGGCAACACTTCACCGTTATTACACTTAATGCTGGACAACACTTATCTGTTATTACACTTCACTGTTTTCACAAGTACCGAAACTATCCAAACTTCTACAACACCCAGCTAAACTTCACTCAAACTGACCAAGGCCAACTAAACCTTACTGTTGTGCTACGTATTTGTGGGACGGTTTCCCGCCCTCAAATACGCAGGCTAAAGCGGGTCCCTATTCTAGACCGGGAGGTAACTCCTAAGAGTAGGACTGGACACAAAAACAAGGCAGTAAATATTACACATGTATTCTAGATATTTAACACAGAACAATAGTACATCACAGATATTACAATGGGTTGGCCGGGGGTAAGTGAACACTGTACAAAATTGCTGTCTGTCACTATACCTTCTTGTTCAGGTATGGCACTATCAACCCGACACTCATGGTACATACAACATATTTATATTTCCGGACACAGGAATGACTTTACTACAATCTCTAAAACCCGTATAGCACTGGACGGCACTACATATATATATANTACATCACAGATATTACAATGGGTTGGCCGGGGGTAAGTGAACACTGTACACAATTGCTGTCTGTCACTATACCTTCTTGTTCAGGTATGGTACTATCAACCCGACACTCGTGGTACATACAACATATTTATATTTCCGGACACAGGAATGATTTTACTACAATCTCTAAAACCCGTATAGCACTGGACGGCACTACATATATATATAAGTTACGTTACACCTGTATTTCAGGTACCTGGTGGCCGGAAGTCTATCTCAGGTAGGGTTGCCCGTAAAGATCATTAGCAAGGGGAACTGTGGTATTTTGGTATGCCCGGGTTAAGCACGTTGGGACAAAGGGCTGGGTGAAAGTTTAACTGAACACAGGGGAGGGAGAGCATAAACACCAGCGCAAGGCAAGGCACAACGACACAAAGGGGTATTTCCTGATTATCACAAAACCGTCCAGGGCGGCGGGACTCTACCTTTCAGACTGGGCCTTGATAGCAGGCTGTGAAGCCTATGCCCAGAGTCAGACACATAGAAAAAAAAAAAAAAAAAAATAGGTCAGGCCACGTTCTATCTATCGGCACGTCCAAATTTTATTCGGGGTTTCTGGTCACTTCACTTTGAGAATACACTGTAGGGGATCACTCGTGAGATATCTGTCGATGCACACTATAACTGAGTCTATGGGTACACACACATATATATAGATAGTCCACTCACTTGGTTCACACTGGTGGGCCCAGGTTGATTCCTCTGTCAGGAGGGAAACAGGGGCAGAGTGGCACGTTCTTGGGCAGGGCCCCACACCGTGGGGCTAAGGGCTCGGCCCAAAGAGGGCCAGGAGCAGGGCCTGACATCGGGTCTGGGAGCGCCTTCGGGAGACCTCGCCTACCGGTAGGTCACGCCCTGGTGTTCGGGGCAACTCCTGGGGCAACAGGGGACCCAGGGGACTGGAACCCGGGGCTGCGGCAACTGCTTGAGGGCGGCATCGCTGTCAGGGTCGCCTCACGGGAAACTCGGCCCAGGGGAGTAGTGGACGGGGTCCGTCGTCGGCTGCGAGGTCTGCGGGGGCTCTGGTCCAGCAGCTGGTCACCCTGGTGGAGTCGTAGGGAACCAAGGTCTTGGGTAAGACCTTGCCACGCCTCGGGTGTAGGGTCCTCTCCGACTGCTGGTGCTCCTGTAGGGGAGAAGCGGACTGTGGCCGGCTTTGCTCCTGGCCCAACGTGACTCGTGGCCAACGCCTGATGGGTACAGGGGAGGATAGTTTCCTGGTGGCTTGTGGCCTGCTTTGTATTGGGCCTGGTGCGACTCGTGGCCGACGCCTGAGTGACCAGGAGGGTAGCTTCCTGGCGGCTTGTGGCCTGCACTGTGTTGGGCCTGGTTTCCTGGTGGCCTGTGGCCTGCACTGTGTTAGGCCTGGCGCGATTTGTGGCCGACGCTGAGAGGGCACAGGGAGGGATGGTTTCCTGGCGGCTTGTGGCCTGCACTGTGTTAGGCCTAGCGTGACTCGTGGCCGACGCCAAGAGGGCACAGGGAGAGATGGTTTCCTGGCGGCTTGTGGCCTGCACTGTGTTAGGCCTGGTGCGACTTGTGGCCGACGCCTGAGTGGCCGGGAGGATAGCTTCCTGGCGGCTTGTGGCCTGCCTTACCTCTGTCCCGATGTGACTTGTGGCCGACGCTGAGAGGGCACAGGAGGTGAGCTCTGGGACGGCTATGGCCTGTGCCAATGAGCTAAGGTCACTAGCAGCTGAGGGAAGGACTATAGCCGATCCTGCTTCATGCCCAGTACGGCTCGTGGCCGGTACCACAGTGCCGCTCTGGGGAGAACACCGACAGGAGACGGACGACTGCTGGCCAGTCCCGCCCGACCGACACGCGTCCGTGTCACGGCCCAGTGGCGGGGAAACAGCTGGGGAACGGGCAATGGCCGGTTCTGCCCCGTACCCAGTATGACAATGGCTGGTACCGCGGCTCTGTGTGGAGTTGTAAACTCCATCCCTTACCTGCAGAGCTGTGTTCCGGCTGGAGACAAGGTGCCGGTGACTGCTACCTTTCTGGGCCCTCACCTGCGCTGGTGGTAATCCCCCGGTGATCTGGGGGGGTTGGGGGAGCTGGTGTCGTCTGCCCCGGTCGCCGTGTGGTTGGCGGCTCCAACCCCTAACTCCTGTGTTTCACTTACTATCCTATCCCCCATCCTTATAAAAGCTTGCATTATTCGAGAATGATCTACTTCCCATGAGAACAACAGTTGCCAACTCAGAGATAACCAAAATATGCCAGTCTTCTTACATTACATAACACTCTAAATCAATTGCCAAACTTAAATTAAATTACATAGTTAAACGAACAACCAAGTAAATAAAACATTATAGAGAAAAAGAGCATAAAAATTAATGCATAACTTACGAAATAACTATGCTCAAACAGCAGGCAAACCGGCAACTCTGATTTGTACTGATAACGGAACTAGCCTACCGTACAGAACACACCGGGAAGATTCTTGAACATCTAACTGGCAAATACCCCTTCGTAACACTACCCCTTCCCTAGATATTTGTCGTCCTGACAAAAGCACACAGTATATACAAACATAAACATTAATCCTAATGAAACGTCTTACTATACACAAAATAATCCTTCAACTTATTAGGTCTTCTGTGCCGCTGCTGACGACGTCCTTGCTCCTCCACGCAGTCCACTCATCCTGGAAGGTCTTGATCCTCTTCCTGATTCACTTCCTCCCTCGGGAAACTGTCACCGTCCTCTTGCACTTCCGTTGCTTGGTCCTCCTGTTCTCTCTTCCATTTGTTGCAATCCACCTTCCGATGTCTCAGCTCCTCACAATACCTTCAGCTTCCTCAGATCTTCTGTTTCCTCTTCCATTTGTTGCAATCAACCTTCCGATGTCCCGGCTCCCTACGATGCCAGCAACTTCCTTCGAATTTTTCCGCTTCATGAGCCTGCCCACTTCGTGCCCCGAATCCTGCACTATGACTCGTCTGAAATGGGGATGTACTGGACCTGACGTAGGACTCAAAATCCAGAGCCCTGGCAAATGCCTCTTGGTTGCACCTGCCTCACATGCACTATCAACTCTGCACTGTCAAGAGCACTGATGAACTGGTCCCTAAGAAGAACAGCCAACAGACCAGGTGCAGCTCCAGAGCACGCCTCACATGCCACACTCTCCAGGTCCTGAGCAAGCCACTGCAGGGACTCTCCCTGAGCCCGCACATGCATGGCTCTGGAACCCCAACCTGCAAACCTCAGTCTGGCACATGGTTCCATTTCTGCACTCCAACACTTCCACCAGGGGTTGACAAGTGCACCCTCCATCACTGACATCTGGCCCAGAATCTCCACTGCAGCACCCTTATGGCTAGTAGCAGGCTGCACTGTCCTCTGCCCATCATCCCAACCACTCTGATCTGCAAGTAACTCTGACTGTGCACAGTAAGCTTCCCAAGATACTCTACCCTCAAATTCCTGAGGCTTCTTTTTAATTGGACACCCATTACAGCCATGCACCTCGCTAGTTTGGGGCCCAAAAACCGGGGCATCACAATTAAGGCAAGAACTTAGAACTTCTGCATTCTGATTATCCAACCCTGAAAGGCCACCCCTAGATGCCTAGGATCCATCAAGACTCACCATACACTGTCCACTCCCCTCACCTGCTCCCTGTACTCTAACCTTTTTTTTCTTTTCTTTTTTTTTAATGTGTCCGACTTTGGGCATAGGCTTCACAGCCTGCTATCAAAGCCCAGCAGTCCTCCTACATACCTAACACCTCTACATGTCACCACTTCGGTGCTAACACCCACCATCTGTATTGAATACATGCTAGGGCTGTCTCATATAGGACTGGTGTATTGGTATTAGCGGGGGTATTTTTACGACATGTCGGCGAGTAGATCAGTAAGGCCTGATTTAATGGAATTCAAATCCTTAAACAATTCACTGCCCCAGCCGGGATTTGAACCTGGGTCCGTCGGGACTGCAGGCCACCTCTCTACCGATTAGGCCACCGCCCTCAGGCTCAGCAGTGCAATATTTCTCTACAGCCTCAATCCTCTCACCAATCATCTTCAACTGGCCATCCACATGCTGTCCACACTCCATCACCATTCCCTCACCAATCTTCAGCTGGCCATCCACACGCTGGCTGCACTCCATCACCATTTCCTCACCAACTCACTTCAACTGGTCGTGCACATGCTGCTTGCACTCAAGTCACACCATTGCTCACCTCACATTTCTGCTGCTCTAGCATGGCATCTCCTTCCTCCTTAAGCTGTTGCCGTTCTTCCTTCATTTCCCCCATGGGAGCATCTAGCTGTCCTTGCATCCTCGGTTGTAATTTCCTCAGTTGCTCCTGTAATGCCTCCAGAAGCTGTTCATGTTGTTCTTTCTGTTCTTCATGTTGTGCCTCTAGTTGTTCACTCCGTGCCTTGTTTTCGTTCCTGAGCTCTTTTGTTTGTGCCTGCATTAGTTTCACAATTGTCGCCAGGGAAATTTCCTCCTCCTGCCCAGCTCGAAACCTTGTTTGCACACCTCCTGCTTCCATGTCGAAGGTTAGACTCACTGCAGCCCTGAAATTATCCCACTCCTGACACCAGTGTTACGTCCCAGTCCCCACACTGCTACAGACTCCAACAGCAGCAGTTCAGTATAGGAAGGTCCCCAGTCGTGGGAACTGTCACAGGCTCCAACAGCAGTAGTTTCAGTATAGGAAGGACTTTGCCAAGTGAGTTGTTCTTCTTATGGTCAGCCTTAGGTGTACAGCACACAAGATCAGCTGAGGCGAAAATAAACACTGGCTTCTTAAAGTTCACTGTCTTTATTTTCCAAATAATTCCACTTTATGCCTGCTAACTTCACTTCACTTTTCCCACCAGCACTGGAGCTATAAAAACTTTACTAACTGCAATTACACTTAATACTTGACAACACTCCACGGTTATTACACTCGGTACTTGACAACACTTCACTGTTATTACACTTAATGCTGGACAACACTTCACTGTTATTACACTTAATGCTGGACAACACTTCACTGTTTTCACACTTCTCTGTTATTACACTTCACTGTTTTCACAAGTACCGAAACTATCCAAACTTCTACAACACCCAACTAAACTTCATTCAAACTGACCAAGGCCCAACTAAACCTTACTTTCCCCCATCCTTTTGAAAGCTTGCATTATTCGAGAATGATCTACTTCCCACGAGAACAACAGTTGCCAACTCGGAGATAACCAAAATATGCCAGTCTTCTTACATTACATAACACTCTAAATCACTTAAATTAAATGACATAGTTTAACGAACAATCACGTAAATAAAACATTATAGAGAAAAAGAGCATAAAAATTAATGCATAACTTATGAAATAACTATGCTCAAACAGCAGGCAAACTGGTAACTCTGACTTGTAACGGTACCGGAACTAGCCTACTGTACAGAACACACCGAGAAGATTCTCGAACATCTAACTGGCAAATACCCCTTCGTAACACTACGTATTTGAGGGCCAACGTCTTGTTCCTCAGATGCGTATGCGAGAGGTGGTGTGTTTACCTGTCACGCTTCTGAGGGTCGACTTCTCGCTCCCTCGAATACGCAGACTTACAGCGGGTTCTTTTTCAAGACCGGGTCGGTGTTTTAGGGAGAGGACAGGACACAAAAACAAGGCAGTAACCATTCACAAATATATATTCGAAGTTCATTCCCAGAGACAAATACAATATTCACCATTACATAGATTCTGGGTTGGCTGGAGATGGGTAGGGTGGTAGGTTTTACTAAAGAACAAACTGTCTCTCTACCGGCCATAGGAAAGTATAGTAATGTGAACACAGTATTCACGGCACTTCTGTTACACTGGTACCTCTAACACAGGAAATACAATTCTTACATTTACTGATAGTTGTATAGCACTGGACGGCACTGAGACACTTATTCAAAGACATACAGGTACAATAGATCACACGTGTAGGTATATCACGATCAGAGCGAGCACGAACTGTCACACAGCAAGGGGAGGGAGACTGAAGTATTCCTGTACACTAGGGAGACACTCCTGAGTAATTTAGATATGCATAAGGTGTTCCAACACTGGGGAGGGAAATGTATCAAATGCAAGGAAGGGAACTAGTATTGTATAATGACTTAGTTTTCACTACAGCAGTTCACTGGGGGAGGGAGTATTGCTTAATATAGGCGAAGGGCGCAGTGCTCTGTATGTCATACACCTTCACTAAGGATCACTAATGCTCATCCAGTCTTATATACTGAGGCTCTCCTAGTACTGAGCCAATACACTGTGAGAGATACACTCGCATCACATTTACGGCCTGGTGATTTACACTGGTCCAGGAGTCACACACTATTCTAGCCCTTTTTACTATACTGGTGGGTCATCTCCCGATACCTCAGGCTGGAGAAGTGAGGTGAGGCTAGCCTTTCAGGTAGCCTGGCACAGGGATGCAGGGCTAGGGGCTAGGGCCGAAGAGGGCCAGAAGGCAGGCCTGGCACCAGCTCCGGGGAGTGCCAGACGGGGCCCCGCCATTAGGCAGGTCACGCCCTGGAGTCCTGGCTAGCCCCAGGGAGTCTGGGAGCCTGGGGTACTGGAACCTGGGGACGCCGGAGGAGCTGGACTGCGGCAACTGCGGGAGGGCGGCGTCGCCGTCAGGGCCACCTCACGGCAACCTCAGGCTGGGGGCGTCACCGGCAGGATTCGACGCCGGGGGCTCTGCTCACAGCACCTCTCCTTCAGCTGCTGCAGCTGCTGCCTGCATAAGCGGGGCTGGAGGGAGCCAAGGCCCTGAATAGGGCCTTGTTATGGCTCCAAGAAAGGGTCTCCCCCGGACTCGCCTCCTTGAGGAAAGGGAGTACGTCCCGCCCAGCCACAGGAAACATGGTGGGCCAGGCAAGGGACTTCCCCTTCGGGAGCTATCCTGGGAGCAGAGGGTGAGAATCGGACAATGGCCTGCTCTGCTTCCCCCATGCGGCTGTAGGCCTGCACAGCAGTCTCTCTGTCCCGTCAGACCCCAGGGAAAACGCGATTCGAGGCTCGCTCTACCCTGTCTCCACGAAGGGGGAAGGAGTCTCCTGTAGGGGAGGAGTGGACAATGGCCTGCTCTGCCTCGAGCCCGACACGACTAGAGGCCTGTGTCGCGGTCCTACAGGAGGCGGCAGCAGAGGGACGGACGATGGCCTGTCCTGCCTCAGACCCGGTACGAGTAGTGGCCTGTACCGCGGTGCTACTCTGGGGGGAGACTGTAGGAGAGGTGCAGACGATGGCCTGCTCTGCCTTGACCCGACACGGCTTATGGCCTATGTTGTGGCCCTGCTGCGGGATTGCAACTGGGGAACGGACGATGGCCTGCTCTGCTCCCGTCCCAGTACGGCTAGTGGCCTGTACTGCGGTGTTGTGTGGAGTTGGTAAGGCAACTCCACCCCTGACCTGCCGACTGGAGTTATTCCCAGACTCTAGGTGTCCCTTACTGCTATCTCAGCATAGCGTCGACTGGGAGCAAGAGGGGTGCTGGGGAGTCACACAGGTGGGCCGTTCCTGCCCGGAGCTGCTGTGTGTGGGCTGCGCATCCCCGGTGGTCCTTCGTGGGCTGGGGGTGTCGGTGTCGTCTGCAGCCTGCCTCTCTTCCTCACGTATTTCAAAAGGGATGAGAATTTGTTGCTACACGGGTACTACGTGCCCGCTGTAGAGGTGGAGGGATGCAAGCAGACATTTAAGAGGAACAGAACTGTGGCCATTGAAGTAGCGATAGAAAAGAGATAAAGATGCAACAGTGCAGCAAAGAAACAGGTTGAAGGGAGCCAGTAAGACAAGGAGAGTTAATGAGACGAAAAGCCTTTGACTCCACCCTATTGAGAAGAGCTGTATGTGGGGAGCCTTCCCACACATGAGAGTTGTACTCTAATCAGGGGCAAATAAAAGCTGTGTATCAAGTTAACAACCATGCAGGGGCAAAGAAGGTTCGGAGTTGGCTTAAACACACTTAATCTCTTGGAAACAGATTTCACAAGAGATGTAATATGGTCTTTCCAAGATAAATCCCGGGTGAATGAAACCCCAAGCATGTTCAAGGATGATGCAGGACCGAGCTGGACATTACTAAACATTAGTGGATATTAGTGGATACTCTTGTGGAAGATTTTGTTGGGTTGATAGGTGTAAGAACTGAGTCTTTGATGCATTAAAAACAACAAGATTATTTTTACCCCAGTCAGAGATGCTAGCCAAGTTAGATATTAGGTGTGCCATAGCCTCATCCCTTTATTGTTGAAGTAACTGCTGAGACGGATGTTGCGGAAACCGAATGGAAAGGTGAAGGGTGGAATCATCAGCGTATGAGTGGATAGGGTTAGATGTACAGCTTAGAAGGTCATTGATGAATAAAAGGAAGAGAGCTGGTGATAGGACAGAGCCCTGAGGAACACCACTGTTGATAGATCTAGGAGAAGAACGATGGCCGTCTACAACAGCGGCTATAGAACGACCAGAAAGGAAGCTGGAGATGAAGTCACAGATAGAAGCATAGCAACAGTAAGAGGGCAGTTTGGAAATTAAAGATTTATGCCAGACTTGACCGAAAGCCTTTGAGATGTCAAGTGCAATGGCAAAGCTTTCGCCAAAGTCCCAAAAGGAGGATGACCAGGAGTCTGAAAGGTAGGTGAGATGATCACCAGTGGAACGTCCCTGACGGAACCCATACTGATGATCAGAAAGAACGTTGTGATAGGAAAGATGCTTTAAAATTTTTCTGTTAAGAATAGAATCGAATACTTTTGAAACACAGGATGTTAAAGCAATTGGACGATAGTTGGAGGGTTGGGAATGGTCACCCTTCTGTGGGACTGGCTGAATGAGAGCAAACTTCCAGCAAGAAGGAAAGGTACAAGTTGACAGACAAAGGCAAAAGAGTTTACCTAGGCAGGGTGTAAGCATAGAAGCAAAGTTCTTGAGGACAACAGGAAGGACTCCATCAGGCCCATATGCCTTGTTAGTTTTGAGGTCAGTGATGGCAGAAAATACATCAGCTAAAGAAATTTAATGTCAGCCATGAGGAAGTTAGAGGGGGGAAGGGATGGAGGAATAGCACTGGAATCGTCTAAGGTGGAATTGGAGGAGAAAGTCTGAGTGAAGAGATCTGCTTTATCTGTAGAAGAAATAGCTACAGAGCCATCAGAGTAGAAAAGAGGAGGGAAGGATGATGAGGTAAAGTTGTTAGAAAGGTTTTTGGCAAGGTGCCAGAAGGAGGGGGAAGAATTTGACTTCGAGAGTTGAGAACATTTTGTGTGGATGAAATTATTTTTAGCAAAGCGAAGAACAGACTTAGCACGATTCCGGGCAGAAACATAAGAAAGATGTGATTCAGGGGTGGGTTGGCTCCGGTACCTTTTATAGGCCCTCTCCTTGTTGCGGACAGCATATCCCCATCTGCCAGCCCCTGGTCCTCTCCAGTCATGTTAGTTATGAAGAAAGACGGCACTATGAGCTTCTGTGTGGATTATCAATGCCTTAACGACATGACCACAAAGGATGCCACCCTCCTACCCAGAATAGGTGACTCCCTCGACTCCCTGTACGGAGCATCCTGGCTCTCCACCCTGGACCTCCAATCGGGATACTGGCAGGTCACTGTACACCCTGACAGAGGGAAAACAGCTTTCTTGACCAGCTATGGAAAGCCTTACGAATTCAGCGTCCTCCCCTTTGGACTCTGCAACACCCCCGCAACATTCTCCTGATTGATGGAATCTGTTCTCAGTGGCCTCACTTGGGAAATCTGCCTGGCATACCTAGGTGACGTTATCATCTTCAGCTGAACCTGGGCTGACCACCTTCAGCACCTTAAACAAGCCCAACAGGCAGAGCTTAAGCTCAGGCCATAGAAATGCACCCTGGCTAAACAGACCGTCTCCTCCTAGGACTCGTCATCTCCAAGGAAGGCATAGCATCTGACCCTGACAAACTATGTGCTATCACAGACCTTCCCCTACCATGAGATGTCCACGAAGTCCGTGCCTTTATCAAGCTCACATCCTACTACCAATGCTTCGTAAAGGGGTTCAGTAACATCGCAAAACCCCTCCATGACATGGCAAAAAAAGGAGAACCTTTCACCTGGACAGACAATTGCATCAATGCTTTTCACACCCTCAAGACCAAGCTCATCACCACCCTAACTGTCGCATTCCCTGACTACACCCTGCATTTTCACCTGTATACTGACGTATCCCTAGTAGCAATCGGCGCCATCCTCCCCCAAGTCCAGGAAGGATGAGAACACATCATCGCCTACACCAGTCGTATTCTCAATCAGGCAGAAAAGAACTTGCCACCAGCAAACGAGAATGCCTAGGGATCATCTGGGCCCTGGACCACTTTCAAGCCTATCTGGTGGGCACTTAAGTCACCATAATGACAGATCACCAATCTCTGCAGTCGCTACGCCACTCTCAGACCCACAACGCCCAGTTATTAAGATGGAGAGAAAGCCTCGAAGAATTTGATTTTCATATAGCGTACCGGCCTGGCAAACTGCATACAAACGCCGACGCCTTGTCCCGACTGCCCATGAATGCCATCAGCACCACCACCAGCCTCCTACAAAAATGACAGCGAAGATCACCCCCGACTGGATACTACCAAAACTATTTGTTATACTGCGTGAATTTGGGTGCGACTTCTCGTCCCTTATACACGGAGCCTGGAATGGGGTTCTCTTTCTAGACCGGGTTGGGCTCTATTAAGGCAATCAGAGGGAACAGGGCATAAAAAGGCAGGGCAACAACCTTACACGTATATTAACAACAAATCACCACTCTGACACAACATGAATACACACTTTACAGGACTATAGTTATAACACCCAGAGATAGACAGAACCAGGGGACTTGGGAGCAGGAGAGGGCTGGGGCTGGTTGGCAGCCTGCGTCAGGATGCCCCAGGTCGCCAGGACTTCCAGTGGCTGACTGAAGGCTGACCCATAGAGTCTCGTCCAGGAGCTATCAGAGGGCCGTGCAGGAGAGGATGGGCCCTTCCACAGGAGTACAGGGGGAGGGAGAGCGGGCCCTGGGCATAGAGGTTGGGTCAGAACAGGGCCAGGAGGCGTATTTGCCTATGCTTACTCCAGAGGCGTCGCTTGGGGCTGGAGAGGTCTTGTCCCGGGGTCATAGGGACGTCTCGACTGGTCCCAGGGCTGTGGTCGCGTCGCTGGGCCATTGTCAGGTCTGGGCTGCGGCAGCTTGGTGTGACAGAGTCCGACAGGGGCTGGGGTCGCCGGGGGTCTAGGGAGAAGGCTAGGACTCCTGATACCAAGGGTCCTTGCCAGGCCTCCTCCAGCTGCTGGTCGAGGGTGAGGACGTCTCTGTGGGGAGAGACGTCTCTGTGTGAGGGCACTTTCTTGTGCCCCTTCTTTTAGTGGAGTGGCAGGGTGGCCATCTCCTAGGTGCAGCGAGGTGGTCGTCACCTTCCCTTTTTTTATGGAGTTAGAGCAAGGGTGGCTAATGGCCGACTCCTCCCAGTGGGCGGTTAGATGGCTGTCACCCGGTGTGTGTAAGCGCGGTGAGGTGGCCGTCACAATCCCTCCTTTCATGGAGTTAGAGCAAGGGCGGCTATTGGCCGTGTCCTCCCAGTGTGCGGCTAGGTGGCCGTCACATGGTGTGAGTGAGTACGGCGAGGTGGCCGTCACATGGTGTGAGTGAGTGTGGCGAGGTGGCTGTCACCTTCCCTCATTTTATGGAGTTCGAGCAAGGGCGGCTTGGAGCCGTGCCCCCCCCCGTGTGCGGCAAGGTGGCCGTCACCCGGTGTGAGAGAGTGCAGCAAGGTGGCCGTCACCCAGTGTGATAGAGTGCAGCAAGGTGGCCTTCACCCGGTATGAGAGAGTGCGGCAAGGTGGCCGTCACCCGGTGTGAGAGAGTGCGGCAAGGTGGCTGTCACCCGGTGTGATAGTGCGGCAAGGTGGCCGTCACTATACCTCCATTTATGGAGTTAGAGCGAAGGCGGCAGTTGGCCATCTCCTCCCCATGTGCAGCTAGGTGGCCGTCACCCGGTGTGAGAGAGTGCGGCAATGTGGCCGTCACTCTACCTCCTTTCATGGAGTTATAGCGAGGGCGGCTGTTGGCCATCTCCTCCCAGTGTGTGGCTAGGTGGCCGTCACCCAGTGTGAGTACGTGCGGCAAGGTGGCCATCACTCTACCTCCTTTTATGCAGTTATAGCGAGGGCGGCTGTTGGCCGTCTCCGCCCCATGTGCGGCTAGGTGGCTGTCATCCGGTGTGAGCACATGCGGCAAGGTGGCTGTCACTCTACCTCCTTTTATGGAGTTACAGTGAGGGCGGCAGTTGGCTGTCTCCTCCCCATGTGCGGCTAGGTGGCCGTCACCCACTGTGAGTATGTGCGGCAAGGTGACCGTCACTCTTCCTCTTTTTATGGAGTTATAACGAGGGCGGCGAGGTGGCCGTCTCCTCCCCGTATGCGGCAAGGTGGCCGTCACCCGGTATGGCTGAGGGAGGGAAGCAGCAGGTGGGCGGCTAATGACCGACTCCGGAATGCTGTCTGGGGCTGTAGGCAATGGCTGGTACTGCAGAGATGTAATTCACTGTTACTGCTACCTGCACAGTGCCTTACCTGAGCATGAGAGGGGCGCGCGGGAGAGGTCCAGGTGTGCCTGTTTTGAGCAAAGCGCGCGCCGCTCACTTCTTCTCTCTGGGTGTCTCCTCCTGGGGTCGGTGTCTGGCCCAGGTGAGGTTGAGAGGGATCTTTGCTATTGTGTATATTACTTATATCCTCCATTTCACTGCTGTCGATGTAAATAAAGTCACATCCCCGTGCCTGGAGGTGGTATGTATAGGTGGTGGTGGTTTGGTGTTGAGGGGTGAGGTGTTGCAGGAGGGATGTCCAGTGGGTAGTGAAGTAGTCCGGCTGGTGGTCTGGGCTGACGGTGATGTACAGTATGGAAGGTTGGGGTGACTCCTGAAGGGGGCGCCGCAGGTGAAACGTCCCTCGAATGCGTCTTTTCTTGCCTGTGATGGGGATCCAGGTGACACGGCGGATCTTCATGGTTGGGGATGGTGGTGCGGTGTTGGTGGTCTGTGGCTGTGTGCTGGCCAAGGGCTGGCATTATATGCCGGTGGTTGGCAGTAGTGAAATCCCTTGGGAGTGCAGGTGACTGGGTTGCCGGCAGGGCCTGGTGAATGTGGAGCATTACTCGGTTGGTATTGGGTGGTGTCGGGGCGGTGGATGGTGAGGGGGAGGGGGTGGTGTTGTAACGTTGGGGTGGGCGTGAGATTCGCCCAGAACGGGTGATGGAGGTGGTGAGTGTGGGCGTGGGCAGGGACGGAGGTGGTGGGGCACGGGGTGTGGAGCATTTGTTGCAGGTGGCTGGGGGTGGTGGGGAAGGTGGAATTGGTGGGGTGGCAGGGGTGGGGAAGGGTTGAACTGGTGAAATGTGGTGTGGAGGGGAGGGCGCGGTTTATTCCGGAAGTGTGAGATGAAGCTGGCATGGTGGTGTGAGTGAGGGTGGCGGATCAATGCTTGTGGAATGCAAGTCGGGAGAGGTAGCATGAGTGTGCGAGTGAGGTGATGCGGTGTTGGGGGAGGTGGAAGTGGGGGGGGGGGGACGAGCGGGGCGAGGATGGAGTAGGTGAGGAGGAGGGGAGGGGCGATGATGTGGAGGAGGGGGAGGGGGTAAGGTAGAGGGAATAGGAATCGGCGGATGAGGTATGGGAGGAGGGGGATGATGCAGCTGTGGGGCTAGGGGACGTAGATGTGGAAGCGGGTGGATTTTTGTTCAGGGTGTATGGTCTGATGGAACAATTACGATACGTACGTGGGGTATTATTGTAATTAATGGTGACTTGGTACGGGTTGGGGATGTTGGTGATAGTGTAGAGGCCCATGAATCGTGGGGTGAGTTTGGGTGGGGTTGGCAGTCGGGCATCATAACGGTATTTCCAGGCTTGTAGAGGTTGGTGGGGCGGGTGTCAGGCGTGAGGTCTTGTTGTTTTTGGAGGTGGTGTAATCTGCTCTTTAGGTGGTGCAGGGGATCAGACACTGGTGACTTAGACGGTGGTTTGAGGTGATGTCTGAGGGGAAGGAGGAGCGGGGCTTCCTCAAAAACATACTCGTGGGGGGAAATACCGTCTTCTCTGGGGCAGGTGTTTAGCCCACACTGCACGATTTTTACGTGGACGGGCCAATCTTCATTCTGGGTCTTCTCCATTCGGGTGCGTACCTGATTTAAGAGGGTGCGATGGCTTCTTTTGCAGATACCACTTCCTTGGGGCCAGGAGGGAGAGGAGTGAGAGATCTGAAATCCAAAAAGAGTGGCGAGTTCATTCCACACTTTCCCATTGAATTCCGGCGCACTGTCGGAATGTAGTGGCTGTGGGACACCGAAATAAGGGAAGACGTGGCGGACGAGGGCTTCAGCTACTGCTACAGTGTGGTGTTTCTTTGCTGGACAGGCGATGAGGAACTTGGAGTAGCTATCCACGAACGTGATTATGTAATGGTAGCCGGCTTTCGGGGGTTAGGGGCCAACAATGCCGATGGCCAAGAGTTGCCAGGGTTTGTGAGTTATGATTTGCCCATGGGACAGGATGTGCGGGTGATGTCCTTTCCAAGGGCACAGGCACAGCAGGCTTGGACTACTTGTTGGGCCAAGGTGGAGGGGCTGGTCGTCCAATAAATATCTTGACTGTATCACCTATAAAACCAGCAAGACCTTCAGCCTGACAGCACCCCCATCAATCCCTACAAGCCTGGCGACTCAGTTATGGTGGCCCAGCTACCCATCCCTAACAAACTAACACCCCGATTCTCGGGCCACTACAAATCATCAACGTTCCCAATCCCTACCAGGTCATCATCCAATATCATGACACCCCACGCACATACTGGAATCGCCACGTGGGTCTCTTCCAACCCCCTTCACCCACCTCACCTGCTGCCTCCCGACCACGCCACACCCACTCTCCCACCAACACGACTAACTCATACGAGTGCTACATTACACCTACACACTCCTCACCCTCACCCACTCCTCATTCCACACTCACGTCCCCCTCCATACCCCCACCAATTCCACATCCTCCCCACACCCCCCCCCCCACACACCCCTGGCGACCCCACCTCCCAGATCACAACCACCAAACCCCGCCACACCACCACCACCAAACACAAAGACACTGCCACCCAGCCCAGAAACCTCCCACCCACATCCAGCCACCTCACCTCGTGACCCGAGCTCCTCACCACCTACACCTGTCCTCATTACCACCACCACGAGATTCGGCCATCTCTCTTGCCCACCAGCAAGATATGCACCAACTCCCTCACCCCCACCTCCACCAGTCCACCAGTCCCAACACCACTCAGAGAAACCACCTCCAGCTCCCTCACACCAAACACCTCCTCCATAAACCTCACAATGCGGCAGGCAGGAAATAAAATTCCGGTGGCCAGTAAGGTGTGCCGATCCAGTACTTTTCCACCCATGCGGCCTCAAAAAACCCAGGTTGCCTCACCCACCTCCAGCATTCAGCCCAGAGTCACCGGCCAGTCACTACACACCGCACCACCAGAAATGAAGATCAAGCACGTGCTCTGAACCCCAGCCCAGGGAAACAAAAGCACGTGCTCTGAACCCCAGCCCAGGGAAACAAACAGCACCTCTGAGGGACACAACAACTTCTGTGTCTCCTGCGGAAGACCACACATACCTCCACCCTCGAGATAGTGTACCAACCCCACCAGGAGCCAAATATACCCACTCAGCACTGGATCTTACTCCAACAACACCTCACACCAGCCTACCAGACCTCTATCTCTAACATGAACCACCTCCAGTCACAAGGATGTGACTTTTTCAGCCGTGACGGTGGTGAAATACGAGATGGGTATAGGGGAGTACCAAGGGGAGACCATATAGAGGCGTGAAGAGAAAACGAGCCATCAGGACAAGATGGACATACGTCCCCAACAACCACGCGCCCTCTTCTCCTCAATGGAATCAACTAAAGGTACGTCACCCTGCTGCATCACCCTCCACCTGGACCAACACTCACCAGAATCAGGGTGGGATCTGTGTGTTAGCATACTCCCTAAACAGGACTGCGACGATGCCCACCGTGTTCCTTTTACCTATAGGTAGGACCGAGATGACGCCCACCATGCTCGTCAGGAAGGGAATGCCGACCGTGCTTCTCTCACCTTGCTGCCCCCGCCCTAAGCAGAACCACAGCGACACTCACCATGCTCGACAGGGAGGGAACACCCATCATGCTTCCCTCACCTGCAGCCCCCGCACTAAGCAGGACCGCAGCGACGCCCACTGTGTTCGCCAGGGAGAGGACGCCCACCGTGCTCCTCTCACCTGCAGTCCCTGTGCCTAGCAAGACCACGACTGTGCCCACCGTGCCAGTCGGGGAGGTGCTGTCCACTGTATGGACCTCGCCTGTGAGGCCTAGGATGGTAGGGGAAGGTTCGAGGGCAGGACGTGCCCTTTGAGCACACCTCCATAAAGGCGGAACATTAGCGGCGCCCACCGTGCCCATCGGGGAGGCCCCGCCCACCGTGCGGGCCTCATCTTCTGAGCCTTTGGCACCCCTTGTGGGTCACGCCCCTTGCTCGTTTCACTCCTCCAGAGGCCGCGCCACAGGGGGCAGGGCAGGTTCCCCAGTGAAGTCAGTGCTGGAAGAGGTCAGGAGTGGCCCTATAGTGAGTCCTGTGGAACGCTCGTTACAACCAGAGCCCCTAAGCCACGAGTCACTGTCGGGCTCCCGAAGGAGGTGAGACCGCAGGAAATCTCTGACGGGCTCCCTGGAGAGGCAAGACCGCAGACAGCTCCTGTCAGACTCCTGACGAAGGCAGAGCCACAGACGCCAGGCGGAGAGAGATGCCCCCAGATCTCCCGGCCGAGACCTCCCTAGCCAAGCCAACGAACCATCCTCCACAAGGGGCAGGCGCAAGGAAGCGCGCCTGCTGTACCTGTTCGGCTCCAGTCCCAAGGGCCGACACACCGACGGAGTCCCCCCCAGTGAAAGGCCTCCCTCTACACCATCCAGCAACCCTCGCCTGACAATGAAGAGTCGAAGAGTTGTCCCACACTCCTTCAGAGAGTGCAGACCTGACGAGACACCTCCTACCCCTGGGCGCCACTGTTATGCTACGTATTTGTGGGTCGGTTTCTTGCCCTCAAATACGCAGGCTAAAGCGGGTCCCTATTCTAGACCGGGAGGTAACTCCAAAGAGTAGGACTGGACACAAAAACAAGGCAGTAAATATTACACATGTATTCCAGACATTTCACAAAGAACAATACATCACAAAACATTACAATGGGTTGGTCAGGGGTAAGTTAACACTGTATACAAATTCAGTCTGTCACTATACCTTCTGGTTGAGGTGTGGTACTATTAACCCGACACTCATGGCACATACAACATATTTACATTTCAGGACACAGGAATGATTTTACTATAATCTCTAAAACCCGTATAGCACTGGACGGCACTATATATAAAAGTTACGTTACACCTGTATTTCAGGTACCTGGTGGCCGGAAGTCTATCTCAGGTAGGGTTGCCCGTAGAGATCACTAGCAGGGGGAACTGCGATGTTTTACTATATCCTGACTAACGTGTCGGGACACAGGGCTGGGTGAAGATTTAACTGAACACAGGGGAGGGAGAGAGTAAACACAAGGGAAGGGCACAGCGACACAATGGGTATTTTCTGATGGTCACAAAGACTGTCCAAGACGGCGGGACTCTACCTCTGAGATATAGGTCAGGCCACATTCTGTCTATCGGGCACGTCCAATCTTATATTCTGGGTTCCTGGTCACTTAAATTTGAGAATACACTGTAGGGGATCACTCGTGAGATATCCGTCGATGCACACAATATCTGGGTCTAAGAGTACACACACACATATACATATAGTCCACTCACTTGGTTACCACTGGTGGGCCCAGGTTGATTCCTCCGTCTGGATGAAAAAGGGGCAGAGTGGCGTGTTCCTGGGCAGGGCCCCACACGTGGCCGTGGGGCTAGGGGCTCGGCCCGAAGGGAGCCAGGAGGCGGGCCTGACGTCGGGCCTGGGAGCGACTTCGGGAGACCTTGCCCACCGGTAGGTCGCGCCCTGGTGTTCGGGGCAACTCCCGGGGCAACAGGGGACCCAGGGCACTGGAACCCGGGGCGGCTGGGCTGCGGCAACTGCTAGATGGCGGAGTCGCCAACAGGGTTGCCTCACGGGAACCTCGGGCCGGGGGAGTAGTGGACAGGGCCCGTCGTCGGCTGCGAGGTCTGCGGGGGCTCTGGTCCAGCAGTTGTTCACCCGGGTGGAGTTGTAGGGAACCAAGGTCTTGGGTAAGACCTTGCCACGCCTCGGGTGTAGGGTCCTCTCCGGCTGCTGGTCCTCCTGTAGGGGAGAAGTGGACTGTGGCTGGCTTTACACCTGGCCCGACGTGACCTGTGGCCGACGTCTGAGGGGCACAGGGGAGGATAGCTTCTGGGCGGCTAGTGGCCTGCTCTACCCCGGCCTGGCGTGACTTGTGGTCGACGCCTGAGTTTGCACAGGGGAGGATAGCTTCCTTGCGGCTAGTGGCCTGCTCTTTCTCTGGCCTGGCGTGACTTGTGGCCGACGCCTGGGTTGCCCAGAGGAGGATAGCTTCCAGGAGGCTAGTGGCCTGTTCTACCCCAGCCTGGCGTGACTTGTGGCCAATGCCTGAGTTTGCACAGGGGAGGATAGCTTCCTGGCGGCTAATGGCCCGCCTTACCTCTGGCCCGACGTGACTTGACTTGTGGCTGACGTCGGAAGGGCACCGGAGGTGAGCTCTGGGACAGCTATGCTAGCAGCTGAGGGACGGACAATGGCCGATCCTTCCTCGTGCCCAGTACGGCTTGTGGCCGGTACTGCGGTGCCGCTCTGGGGGGAACGCCTACAGGAGGCGGACGACTTGTGGCCAGTCCTGCCCGACCGACACGCGTCCATGTCGCGGCCCTGTGGCGGGGAAGCAACCGGGGAACGGACTGTGGCCGGTTCTGCCCCGTACCCGGTACGACTATGGCCGATACCGCGGCGTTGCGTGGAGTTATAAACTCCACCCCTTACCTGGTGAGCTGAGCTCTGGCCGGAGACTAGGTGCCGGCAACTGCTACCTTTCCAGGTCACCACCTGGGCGCAACAGGGGCGCCGGGAAGTTACACAGGTAAGCAGTTCCTGTTCCCACCCGCGCTGTGTCGGCGGCAGTCCCCTGGTGGTACTGGGGGGGTTGGGGGAGATGGTGTCGTCTGCCCCGGCCGCCGTGTGGTTTGTGGCTACAATCCCTAACTCCTGTATTTCAGCCACCTTCAGTTATCGTACCAGCCCAGTAGTCCCAGGCTCAGATCCTTGTAATTCATATAGTGTGTAATCAATCATATTGTATTGTGTCAAGTCACTGTATTCTTTGTGGATAATATACGTGTAAGATTGATTAGCCTGTGTTTTTAAGCCCTGTTCCTTTGGTTGCATGCTCTGGACCCGGTCTCAGAAAGAACCCGATACAAGACCCACATACTCAGAGAGCAAGAAGTTGATCTCCGAGTACGTGGCATAATATATATAGATTCTAATGTCTCGTATGTAGCCTAACTTTAAACGATGAAGTGAACTTGTACACCGCCTGATTCGTGTTTCAGTATTTTTTATTTTTTTTGTTAATTCCGACCATTTGATGCCACATGCTACAATTATTACAAAAACAATAATCCACCATCACTCTTATAACCTATATAACTAAAACCTTGTATACTTGCTTAATAAACTGATACGTAAATAAATGACGGGGAATCGTCCAGACGGCGAACTGTCTTGTTTTTGTTGTGACGGCAAATCGTCTTGCAACCCTAGCCATACTGAACACAGTATATAATAACAGCCTTACTCAGTAGATATCTGTACCGTGGAAAAAAAAAAAAAAAAAAAAAAAAGAGAGATTAAGTGATTGAAACGATAAATGGTATTACAGTATCTGTTGGACTGATAATTGTTATTGCTTAACTCAGTCACAAAACGAAAGTGCAGTATGGTACTTATCATCTGATAATACAATATATTTAATGACTTAAGCTTTGCAAGTCGGTAAAACATGACGGCCGTATAAAGAAACTTTCTGCTAGCAATGACAAATATGCCTATTTGATTGACCTGTGCACCGGAGATGTATGGGGCAAGTAAGGTGTGTTTGTTTCGTAGCTGCCAATTGGCTGCCGATGATATATTGAAGTAAATGCAGGCATGTATTACAGTGCAACATGCTGAAGTAGGTGTACACCGTGGGTGAATATTTTAGTGCAGCATGTGGATGTAGGTGTACACCGTGGGTGGATGCAGTGCAAAATGCGGATGTAGGTGTACACTGTGGGTGGATACTTCAAATGTCACTCATCGTTTCATAAAACTTTAAAATCATGTTTAATTTTCTTTGATAACAGTTAACTTTTAAAGCTAATTTTGACCTCTTTAGTTCCGGCTGCTTATATTGCAAACAATTTACAAATATAAATATATTTATGCTAAAATAAGAAGAGCTGTAGATTTACATCATCAGCAGCCAATCAGCAGCCGCGAATCAAACACGTCCTACTCGCCTCATACATCTCGGCTGCACAGGTCAATCAATTAGGGTATAACACAAAATAACAAAAAAGTACATACTGAGAAAGTAACTGCCAAACCTGACATTTCAGACACCCTAGTTTAGTAGACTTTCTATGATGCTAGCCTTAGCTTTCCCAATATTGCACCACTGGAGTATGAGAAGTTTGAAATTTTAATACATTTATAGTTTTTTCCCACTTACATATTGAATTCCTCCCAGAGGAAAGAAACAAGATAAAGCCACAATGTCATGTTTGTAGAACCAGTTGATTGTTGCCATGGTAACAACATCATCATTTCAGCTCTATTGCTGTTCCATGGGTAACCGCCATTTTTTTTTTTTTTTTGTTACCAGTGTCTGGCAAAACCCTTCAAATATCCCAGGAGTATCAACAATCATGGCCATTAATCTGGCAGGATTCCAAAAGATCCTGACCATTACCACCAAGACATATGTTCGCTGTCTTTCATCAAGTACTGTCTTCTTAGGTAAAAATAATTTTCAATATCAAGTCTGTTATGTAATATCTGTTTTCAAAGGTTAGATGGATGTGTAGTATGTCCCAGAATACGTGGCACGGGGGGACTAGATTTGCAGTTGAAAAGCAGTGAGGATGGGACTTGAATGTATTGGTGTTGTGATGAGAAGGAGTAGACTGAGATAGTTTGGGCATTTTGAGAAGACGGATTATGAGAATTGGATGTAGAAAGTGAGAAGTGTGAACGGTGGAGGTAGGGTTGCGAAAGGCAGACTTAAGAAATGGATAGTGTTTACAAAACCATAACTCCGGATTCCTAAGAAATAATGCAAATCAATTCGTTGTACAGTTCTAAGTCAACATTTTCTTTGACATCTATTCTGCAATTTAAAAATCAGCACAATATTGTGGAGTTTCTAATATGTGCTTGTGCTGGCAGTTTGCTTATGTATAATGTACTGTACTGGTGAGCTACATGACGCACATTTTACCTCTCGCACTAATAAAAGAGGTAGGTAGAATCCCGATATTGGAGAAATAATACATAACAGGAAGAGAACTATAAACAATACTCAGTGAAATGGGACCACATTCAGTCACTCATCAGTCTCCAAAACTCTGTTCCACCTAGGCAGTTTAGCTACACATTCACTTACTGGTATATTGTAAAGATATATTGAAGCATCATCACATTTTTATGAGGGTACAATTAACTACTGGTTTAGCCTTTTCCGTTGGTACAGCTCCACTCATTTAGTCTTTCTGTCATATCCTCTAGACACAAATCTGCACATTTTACAATATAAATAACCTTTATAGCTAATTTCGTAATGTCCTTAACAACTGCTGCATTAACAGTCTTCAGCGTCTTCCAATGATTTCTCATATTTCCAAATCCATTCATATTTCACTTTGATATGGAATCAGTGTGAGCAGGTGGCTCCACTGCCTCGTCATACAAACGCCCATCTCCCTCCCAGTCCCCCAAGAGAAGGATGGTGGGCTGCATGATGAGATTAGGTTTAGCTTGCTGTCTGCCAGATTTAGGCCTATGACCATATGAGCCTGAGATTGCAGTTGCTACTATTAAAAGTAGTTTTTCCATCTACCCCCTATTTCTCCTCCATTTTGGGCACATTTTACATTTTTTCTAGGTGAACTTTAAGTTTTCAGAGAAAAGTAGAGTGGGGGGAAGTAGGAGAGATAGTGAGTACGAGGTGGGTGGATGTCTGTTGCCTATAGAAAGTCAGGTTCAGGGGGAGGGTCAGCCTGGATGATTATTAGAAAGGACTGTAGGTACAGTATAAGCTAAATTGGCAGGGAAGTGTAGACAGATATGGTGGTGTGGATGTGCTGGCTGAGGTGAAATGGGTGGAATATGCCATGAATGAGTATTAAAAAAAAAAATTAAAAAAAAAATAATACCAGTGAAATTATTGTTTGGTAAACTCATAATTTCAGTTACATCAGTGTATGCTCCACAGGTTGGCTTGGGTGATGAAGAAAGAGATACCCGGTAGATTCTGGGATGACTTGATACATGTGGCTGGTGATACGGGGGATGATAAGATTGTAGTTTTGGGTGGGGATTTAAATGGTCATGTTGAAGCAGCTTAAGGATATCATGGGGTGCAAGGTTAATGCGCATATGGTATAAAGAATGCGGAAGGGGAAGGATATTCAAATTTTGGGGGTCAATGAACATGATTTGTGCAGCAAGCATTTTAGGAAAAGAGAGTGTAGGCTATTTACATATGAGTCTGAGGTTAACAAAAGCCAGACTGACTATTTCCTGGTCAGGAGGGCTGACAGGATGTTGGTGAAAGATGCTGAAGTTATAGGGGGCAAAGGGTGCATGCAGCAGCACAAATTACTGTTGCACGGTGATGATGGAATGGGTGGTGAAGAAGAGGGCCTATGCACCCAAAAGGAAAATATGACAGCTGAAAAACCACGCAGTAAAGCGCCTATCACACATTCCATAATCGAACCACGATAGAGCCACTAATTCAATTATTGGCGCTATCGTGAAATTTGACCACGATAAACGCCGATAACAGACAATGTCATGATGGCTGTAAGTATGTGTCATGATGGTTGTAAGATGGTCATGATGGAATCATGATAGCTGTAAGATTGAGTCACGGTTGGCAGATTTTCACATTTTTAACGGTCATTTTGTCAACAAGATGAGGCCACGATACCATGACAGTGCCATGAAAGTTACAGCGGTGCCATGAATGTACCACGATAGCTTCAAGAGGTATGCTAACAGGCCCCCTCCCCCCCCCCAGCATTCGAGCTCGATCAAATTGATGCTCAGTGCAGTCCTGCCCCAGCCACCAACAGCCTGTTGAGCAATTCTTGACCATAACTGAGGTAAATATAAGTCAGGGTGAATGAATGATTTACCCCTCTCAAATACATTTTTTTTCTTTCTCAAGTGGTGACCAACTCATTTTCCATGATGCATGTTTCACAATTACTACTTATATATAAGGAAATGTGTATGGATTTTACAATCAAATAAGGTTTTTACAATCAGGTGCTCATAGTGCACTGTATGTATTTCTTTACCTATCCCAGATTTCGGTGTCTTCAGACGACCATGCCGCTGAAACCAAAGCATGACTCACTTTTTTTTTTTTTTGTCACGACAGTCATGAAAGGACTTACGATGGCCATGACAAGGTCACGTAGCTGCAACGAAGATCACGATTGGGTCATGTAAGACTTACGATAGCGCTACGTTGGGTTAAAAAATCGGGGAGCTCCACGATAAATTAACGCTGCATTAATTTATCGTGGCCTCGGCCGAGTGTGTCATGAGTGTCCCGATCGATCACGATAGACCCTGAATCAGGACCATGATGCCGCTACGAATTGAATTAGTGGTGCTATCGTGGTTCAATTATGGAACGTGTGACGGGAACTTAAGAGATGTCTTCTGTAGTGAGTTGAATAGAGTGGTGGCAGAAGAGGGAGCTGTTGACAGAAGTGTCAATAAACAGTACTGTACTGGTATGGACTCTCAAGAACACTCTTGAGAGTTAATGATTCAGGGTGCTGATGGACAAGGGAACCCTCCAGGTATAAGGTAATATGGTGGTGGGATGAGGGTGCAGAAGTTGCGGTTAAGGAGAAAATGAGACTTCCGGGAATGGAAACGGACTGGTAAGAGAGAGGAATACTGTACTTGACTGCCAAGTGTAGGGTTAAAAAGGATCTGACACTCCGAGACTTTTACTGGATAACCTAAATAGTGCTGAAGGGAAAAATGTGGTATTTAACCCCCACACGCTGGGCAATATTTAACGCAGTTGTCACCTCACTATGGGCAGTGTCTTGGAAACTGCTGAAAATTGCTTGTTATCAAACCTTAATATCTCAAAGTATACCACTTAAGGAAACGAATTGACAACCATTTTACTCATCAATTTTTCCTCTTGCGATTGAAAGTATCCCCAAGTCTTTAGTCCTTGCGTTGATGAGTAATGATGTGAGGAAGAGAATTAATTTTTGGTGCGAGAGAGGAGGTGTTTGTGCGTCCGCCCAGGGTGCCGACTATGGCTCTGCTTTCAACGTGATACCTTACCTCATTACTAGATAAACTAGACACTGTTGCATCCAAGGCGTGCTCTATGGCACTATTACTAAGCTCTTTTCAAGTATCCTTGGAAAGAAGCTTGGCAAGGGTTGATGATGCAATTGGCTACAGGTGGCACGGATGAAGCCAAAGAGAAACCTGAAGAAAGCATTGTAAACCTGGCAGAGGCACGGGACAGACTAGGTCTTATGTATATCGTTCGTTCGTTTTTGAAGGCTCCAACATGCTTGCATGTGTCGGCCTTGGTCACCTAATGGCGGCTCTCCACGCTGCTCGATCTCTGGCAGCCTCCCTATTCAGTCCCTTAACCCTTAAGTCACATTTAATCACCTCATCGCATGTCTTTCTCGGTCTACCCCTCCCAACCCCTCCCCCAGTATTACCACTTCTCACCCTCTGTACCCAATTATCCTCCCCCATCCTCTCCACATGTCCAAACC
>JAGKTI010000026.1:147840-189924 GCA_018397915.1 Birgus latro | reverse complement strand
GTTGGTAATTCTACCTGCAAATGAAAAAGTGAACCAGAACAATTATTTGGAGCTCTTATGTGATGTTTTAAGTGACTCTTTTGATAAAACCAAGGCAAGAGTATTTATGCAAGATTCTGCCCCTGCACATGTTGCAAAGTCAGTGAAACAGTGGCTAACAGACTGTGAGGTTCCCTTTATTCGAGATTGGCCCAGAAACAGCCCAGATATCAATCCTATTGAGAATTTATGGGCGCATATGATCGGCAGCTGCGTAGTATGGACACATCATCTTTGCCTAAACTTGAGGCTGCAGCTATGGAGCAGTTTTAGTCCGTCTGTTCTGCAAAACTACGCCATCAGTCTCCCCAGACGCCTTAAGAAGATAATTAAGGTGAAGGGGAATGCCAGTAAATACTAAATTCAATGGTGAGTGTTAATTAATTGTTTCTCCTTGCTAACCACAAGAATGTTTTCTTTTTTTAAGATGGCGTCAACACTTTCCGTGCCTACTGTATATACTGTATATATGTGTGTGTGTGCTATAGAGGGACTCCCTACCTCCCCTTGGGGGCGAGAAGAAACGGCGGCCGGTTCAAACGGTGGTGGGAAGACACTTGTGTGTATATATACATCACCCAGAGGCCCCGCTAAAGCCCAATTTTGACATGTATACATGTCACCCAGCAGATGGGGGTTAAGGTTATAAACCAAATGAAAAAGGAAAACAGGGATATCATAGGTGAGCAGTGTGTGAAGAATGATGAAGAAAGGGAAGTGGTGGACAGTGAGGATATTAAAGACGCCTAGCGAAAGCATTATAAACAGCTGCTGAATGAGGATTTTAATTGTAACAGGGAAGGTTTGAAGTCAGTGGATACGGTGTTTGGCCCTTCGCTTTTGATTGATGATGCTACTGTTAGCAGGGCAATAGGCAGGAGGCAGTTGGGGAAGGTGACCGGTGTGAATCGGTAGACTGCTGAAATGTTGAAGGCCTCAGGAGATAGAGGAACTATTTGATCATACAGTGATCCCATGGTTATCACACATTTAGCTATGGTAGTTTTTGTCATCACTACAGGATGACAATCTGCACTCCTGCTGTTATCACATATATTTGGGTCAAAAACATCATTATCATGCACCTGAGCTGGTTTTTGCTGAAAATAATGGTGCAGTGTCTGTGGTTTTTGATGACTCTGAGGGATTCAAAGATGAGGCTATACCTGAGGAGTTCATCCCAGGTGGTCAAGACCACTTACTCTCCACCCTCTAACATCGGAAACCCTTCAAGCCCATCTTGGATTGCTCTGTGGTATGTGTTTCTTCCTTATTGTGTCCTTTGTATCACTTACTGTTAGCCTAACCATGCTCATGTATGTTTCTGATACTTACCATAAAAGTAAGTACAGTACATCCTTCAACTTTGCGAACTTTAACTTTGCAAATCACCAATTTTGCGAGGTAGTTCCAAGTCATTTATTTTTTAACATTCATGAACTTTGCAAGCGATCACACACTTTGCGAGGTCGAGTGGTAGGAAAGTCGTCTTCCTGCACTACTTTGACACGCGGAGTAGTGACGTCGTGGTTCGCTGGGCGTACTGTGCCTCCTGGTTCGGTGTTCTGCCGCCCCGCCACGTTTGTTTACACCTCCAACCAAGGTCACTGACCCTCGCAATTTCGTGGTGCTCCTCGCAATATCCCAGCAGTCTAACCTTGCACGAGTGTTATCATGGCGCCAACGGGTAAGAAGAACAAGAAAATAAGTTTGGAGACCAAATTGAAAATGATTGAAAGGAAAGAAGGAGGTAAAGGTAACTCTGTTATTGGTAAGGAGTTTGGTGTTGGTGAATAAAGAACAGTGAACAAATCAAGCAAGCAGCTAAGAACTATGGAGGTGCTCAGTTTGATGGTAGATTGCAGGTGCCCAACAAAGAAGTGATAATAAATATGGAAAGATATCTTGCTCACTACATACAAAGAAAGGAAAAGGAAGGGGTTGCATTAGATGGACGCCATATAAGGGAGCAGGCAAAGATATTCTATCACACATGCCTTAAAAAAGCCATAAATCCTCCAATAAAACTTTCAAGGCATCGAGTGGGTGGCTATGCTAGTTCCTCAAAAGGAAGGGGTTTAAACACATCAAGTTCAGTGGCGAGCGAGGCAGTGCTGACTACGAAGCAACCAACTTCTTTCCCAATGTTTTGAGGGGCATAATAGAGGAGGAAGGGTACATGAAGGATCAAATTTTTAACTTAGATGAAACAGGCATGAACTGGAAGGCCATGCCAAGGTCATCCTACATTGCTAAACACCAAAAACAAGCAAGAGGAAAAAAACTAGACAAGTCGCGGTTTACAGTCATGCTGACCTTAAATTTATCAGGCACCTGCAAAATGAAAAACCTGTGATCGTTCACACAGCAAGGCATCCAAGATGCTATAATAATATAAGGAGCATGGAAAGCATCTCTGATTTTTATTGGTACCGGTCTGATAATGGTTGGATGACTTCAAGCATCATAAGGGAATGGCTTCTGAACCATTTTGTGCCTGATGCTCGTCTCATGTGCCAACAGAAAGGGCTTTCCTTCAAAGTGTGCCTTCTGATGGACAATGCCCCTTGCCATCCACACTATCTCGCAGATGTTCACCCCGGTGTGAAAATAATTTTCCTGCCCCCAAACACCACCTCTCTCGTGCAACCCCTTGATCAGGAGATCATAGCAAACATGAAAAACTTCTACCGCACCAAACTTTTTAACTACCTCAGAGAAAAAACCGAAACTAAAGAGGAAATAAGGATGATAGAGGCAGAGGATGAGCATGGAGACCTGGATATGGACGACCCCCTGCCACAGGAAGAACTCCCCGACCCTGCCCCAGCCCCGGAAGATGGACCCATTGCCCCAGAGATGACAGTGAGGCAGTTCTGGCAGCAATTTACTATCAAGAAGGCCCTAGAATTTGTTATTGCCTCATGGAAGGAAATAAATGAGGCCACTATCAACCATGCTTGGCGCTGTCTGGTACCCCACCTTTGCCCTAAAAAGCCAGGTAGCGAGGTTCAGCAGGTGGAAGAGGCTGAAAGGGTAGTGTTGGCAGCAGCGCAGTCGGTTGCTGGATGCCGTGAAGTTACAGCTGAGGAAGTGAGGCAGATAGAACAAGAAGAACACGAAAGTTCCACGACCGCCATGCTCAGAGTTGACGAAGAAGATGAACTAGCCAGCCAGCAACCAGAGCAACCACAACCACATCCACGCGGAGAATTAACGATGCATAACTTGGCCAATATCCTCGCCGTCACTGACCAGCTGAAAGAAACCATCGTGAGCAACGAATGTGACCAATTTAGGGCTGAGGAAGCATGTCACGGTGTTGAAAGGGCCCTTCACTTTTATGCTGACCTCCACAGAGATGGGGTTAACAAGAGGAAGCAGTCTCTAATCACAAAATTCATGAGAACCCCAAGCCACCCTGCCCCATCGACCAGCCGCCCTGCCACCCCTCCCCAAGCAGCCAGCGATCCTAGCATCCCTAACCTTTTTGATTCTGATGACTCCAGTGATGATTTTGACTTCGAGGGTTTCATGAGAGAGGCAAAAAAAGCACAGCAAGATGTGGAAATATCTGTCAACAGTGATAGTGATGACGTAGGCCCCGCGGGGCCACAGCAGTCGCACCCAAGCCTTGCCCCGCCACCAGTCCCGTACACCACGCCAGTCTTCACATCAGTGTAAATATGCATTTTTTCTTTTTTATGTTTCTTACCTATGATGTTATCATAATATTACTGTACAATACATCAGTTCATGTTTGTTTCATTTATCATCATAAAATTAAGAGGTAGAGTTGAGAGAAAGAGTGGGAAAAAGTGCTTACCTTGGGGTGATGTCGACCAATTTACCTTTATTGCATATATTTAATTGTTTCAACTTTGCGAATTTCGATTTTGCGAGGTTTTTTGTTGACCATATTCTCGCAAAATTGGAGGAAGCACTGTATGTATTTAGTGGGTCTAAATTGTCTTAAAGGGGAAAATTTGGACTTGCACAAGGGATGCCTGGTACCAGTTTGGATAATCCCATAGGATTCTGTGCTTTCGTTATTGTGTAGTTCTGTTATCACACACCATGTTTGGTACCAATTGTGCGTGATAACCAAAAGATCACTGTAAATGAGTGTGTTTTCCCAGCTGACTGGCTGAAGAATGTGATTGTAAATGTATATAAGGGGAAGAGTGATGCCCCGGAAGGAGAAAATTATAGAGGCATAAAACTTTTGGACCAGGTAATGAAGGTTATGGAGAGAGTCCTTGAAGGTATGATAAGGGAAAGAGCAAATACTGATGAGATGCAGTTTGGGTTCATGTCAGGCAATGGGACCAATGATGCCATATTCATTATCTGACAGCTTCAGGAAAAATATATAGGAGAGAAAAGGGAGTTGTACTTCGATAATTTGGCGAAGGCCTTTGACAGAGTCCCTAGGAAGATGGTGAAGTGGAAGTCGACACTGAGAAAGCTTGGGATCGAGGAATGGCTAGTTAGAGTGGTCATGGCTATATATGTGGGTCCTCACACCCAGTTGAGAGTATATGGAGATTTGAATGACAAGTTCTCTGTGAATGCTGGCATTCATCAGAGGTTAGTCATGAGCCTCTTATTGTTTGTCAGGTGCTTGAATCTCTTACATGACTTCAGAAATGGACTCTCATGGCAGATGTTGTAGACTATGTTGATGACTTGGTGTTGATTGCAGAGAATGAAATGGAGGCAAAGGAAAGATTCAGGAGGTGGAAAGAGGCAATTGGGTACAAGGGTTTGAGAGCAAATGCATATAAAACATGTGATATCTAGAGCTAGTAAAGGTATTGTCAAACCAGAGGGAGTGTGGCCATGTGCAGTTTGCCACACGGGTGTGGGAAGTAACTCCATCTTGTGTAGTGTTTGTGATAAGTGGGAGCATATGAGATGTAGTACTAGAGGTAGGGTGTGAAATAATATTGATTTTGTGTGTGCAGTGTGTCAGGCACAGTACACTGTAAACCCTTCATAAGTTGAACTAGCCTATATGGGGCTCTAAGGTAGTTCGACTTACCAAATTTTCCCACCAGCCGGAAATAATTGAAAAAAAAACTACTGTATATTACCCCCCCAGTAGTCGCAACGATACTAGTATGTGATTACTAGTTTATTAACACTAAACTAAAGAAGCATTTATAAAGCAATAAAAATAAACAATATAACCAGTTTGATGGATGTCACAGGCTAGGTTAAGATAGGAGGTTGCATAGGTTAAGGGGTGCAGCGGTCACTTAGTTACATAAAGTTCTACACTTATTTACTTCACTTTACAATCAATTAAACTAAAATGTAACATAAAGTTCTACACTTATTTACTTCACTTTACAATCAATTAAACTAAAATGTAACACTTGGAATATATTAAACTAAAATGTAACACTTGGAATATATTAAACTAAAATGTAGGACTTGGAAATTAAGAAACTAAAATGTAACCCTTTGAATAAACACTAAGTCACATCTCGGTCAGAGTTTGACTCACCGGAAATTTCGCATTCTGCAGGGTTGACTTATCGAGGTTTTCCCATATATGTAGAGATTGTCAGGCGTGAAAGGACTGACCTTGCTGAAGAGTCTCTTCTGTGTGTGGAGGAGGTTTGTTCTTTGGGGAACATGTGCTGGAGGTTAGGCTGGAGCTAGCTCTGTGATGAGGATAAGGAGTAGTTGAAGGAAATTCAGGAAGCTGCTGCCCCTCCTGACACTGAGAGGACTTTCCCTCCAAGTTAAGAGATCTTTCTGTGTGGCTTGTGTTAGGAGTGTAATGCTATATGGTAGTGAAACCTGGACAGTAAAGGAAGAGGATATTCAGTGGCTCAAACGTATAGAAATACAGTAAGACCTCACTATAACAGACTAATTGGGGCTCAGGCCAGTCCGAAATATGCAATTTTCCGATAAAAGTGACATCCGGACTTACCCCTGCTAATCCGGACTTTTTCCAATATATCAGACATTAGTCCGGATTGCATCAGTGGTTTTCACCACCATTGCAGTATTGTACTGTGTTATACCTTCACTACATTAATCAAATGGTATAATAATGCTGTACTGTGCACTGAAAAACATGTCTTTTACTTTTCTTATTGTGGTGAACACAGCTGAAGTTGTCTGGCAGTCCGGACTGCTTTCTGCCTATATCGGACTTTTTCCGATATATAGGAGTTTAGTCCGGTAGCTCCTCGAGTCCGATGAAAGCGAATTCCGGTCTACTGAAGTCCGTTATATCGAGGTTTTACTGTAATAATGATTTGATGGATGTGTCGTGCATTCTTGAACCTGGGGGAACTAGGATTGCAATTGAAGAGTTAAGAGGAAGGACTGGACTTGAATGTATTAGTACTGTGATGAGGAGTGGTAGATTGAGATGCTCTGGGCATGCTGAGAGGATGGAGGATGACAACTGGGTGCAGAAGGTGAGAAGTGTGAATGTCGGGGGTAGGGTTATGAGAGGCAGACCAAAACGGACGTGGGACAAGGTCATAGTGTGTGACCTCAGAGATAAGGGACTGAACAGGGAGGCTGCCAGAGGTCAAGCAGCATGAAGAGCCATCATTAGGTGACCAAGGCAAACACATGCACGCATGCTGGAGCTTTTATAAACGATATGATATGAACCTTTGAATTGATTAAGAGATTTTGTAAAGGTGTACATAAGTGCTTTTTCCAGTGTGATGAGCATCCAACCCGTAATCACCAGGCTTGTCCGAGATTCCGACAAGAGGCCCATTTTGCGTCGTGGACAAGACGGTGTTAGGCCTATGATGCTGGTTGCCCATGGCATCTCAGATTGAAATATGCTGTTCCGTGTGAGGTGCAATCATGTGGCTCCTGTCTCTACCACAGAGTTAGAGCCCCATTGTCCGGAATCCCAGACATAACTGGTGAACAGAAACATACCCTTCATTTTGCAACATTGCAAACAGCAACCTGTGCAGGGAACTGGAGCATCATGTGGGACGTATGAACTCCACGTGTGCCAAGTTTCAGTGGCATACCTCAAGACTGAGGCTGGTTGTGATCCTTAGAAGATAAAAGTCATTTTTTCTCCCATTTTTGACAACTTTTTTTCATTTTTTTTCCCTGCTATGCTAGTTTCATTTCGAAATGTAACAGATAATTTACTTTAGAAGTGCATGCATTTCATGTAGGTTAGGTTAGGATAAATTTGGTTAGGTTAGCATAAAATAGGTTATGTCATGTTAGGAAAAAGTAGGTTGAGTTATAAAAATTTAGGTTTGGATAAAATCAACACTGATAAGGGTAATTTTGTGCCAAAATTGACATACTGGTATATCTGTCTTCGGTGCACCGCAAGATGGCATAGTGTACATTTATCTTCAGCACCAATGGAGATTCTAAACAAACACTGTTTTTTAAATGGCCTTCACTACTTACAAAAGAAAGAAAAAATTTCAAGACTTGTAAATGCACTCAGAAAAATATATTCAGAGAATCATATGAAGGGCTTTGGCTAAGAAAATACTGAAGAAAACTACAAAATAAGGTGGTCCCATGTCTCCTTGAAGATTACCAAATACAACACTGTATTATAATTCATGGATACATTAGAAAAAGAAAAAAAAATCTATTCTGTCTGTCTATCTATAACCAGATGCCTCAATCCCATGTGGGGTGGGCACAAACAAATTGCCACCAAGTTGTTCTGTCCCCTGCCATTTCACTGCCCTGTCCCCAGCTCATATACCTCTCCACTCCATAACCTCCATCTCATCCTCAGTCTCCCCCTCCCTCCACCTCACTCACACTCTCCTAGTTAGTTTCTCACTCTCCATCCTCTCCACATAGCCAAACCACCTCAGCGTATTTTTCTTAATGCTTTCTATCACATCCACATTCACACCACAATGCTCCTTCACTTCCTTATTTTAAAAATTCATCTCACAGTACATTTACAGAAAATGGCAAATCAGTTTGACAGGTAGCAGTGGAGGTTTGACAGAAAATTTATATTATCTTACTGTAATCTTAATAGAAAAAAATTTTAAATGGAGCTTGTCACAGAGGCTTAAGAATATTTATTATTGATTCCAGGACGGCGGAGTGTGGTTGGAGCATTGAGGGCACTGAAGCTGCGGGAGGAGGAGGTGGAGGGAATGACTGCTGATGAAGTGGATGCCATCACTGACTCAGACATGACCACACTCAAGGATAATGTTGCACAGCTTGACCAGTCAGTCAATTGCACAATTGCACTAATAATCAGTTTATTATACAGTGTGCCTCTTTTCAGACCTCAGGAAACATATCTCATATTCGTGATATATTGGTGACTTCTAACTAATTTTATTCAGCTTGGAGATGAACTTTCATCTCCATTTTCAGGACACTAGAAATTTTATTTATTTCATTGTGGTTTAAGCAAAGAGTATAGAGAAAGATAAGAGGGGACAGTCGTGCGAGTCCCTATGGAAAAATTGTAACTCCGGGAACGGTGGCGCTGCCTGACGGCGGTTGCGGAAATTGTGATAGCAGTCGCTTATGCTTACCAGTGTTTAAGGCGAATGTTAGCACTTATGTGGGTTGTAACAATATCTTCTGCTCCATTATTATATATACTCTATATAACGATGCACTAATTTGGAAATCTTACTAAATATTCTGCAGGAAAAAATTATTAAATAAATACAAATGAGAGTGGTGCTCGTCACTGACAGCTCATACCTCTCGACACACTGGTCTTTGACTGTGGTTTACATCTTTTCATTTAAAACTCCTTGCACTAAATCTCATGTCATTCAAAAGAGTGAGACGCAGGGATTAAATAAACGAGATACATCAGGCCAATCTATTAAGAAACTGCAACTCTCCATTGCAAACTGACATTTTGTTTTTAGCCCACTGAACTGCTCAGCCTTCTCACTTGTTTTTTTTCTACGGATGACAGTCACTTTTTTCCGACTTGAAAAGTTACTGCTACACAGAATACACTCCAAGTGATATATATCAAAATGATATATTACTCAATCTGAACAGCTAAATTAGCAATATCACTGTATGCCTAGTAGAAAGTATTTTCAGGAAATTAGACTGGGAAAACATAGCAATATGCGTAGATGGAGAAAAGTTTAATCATTTAAGATTCACAGATGACAAAGTCCTAATTTTAGAAACGGCAGAGACGTTGCAAGAAATGTTAAATTATCTTATTAGAGAAAGTCTCAACATAGAGCTAAAGATGAACCGGGGTAAGACTACAGTAGGCTACACCAAAGAGCATCATCAAAATAGGGGAAGAAACTCTTGAAGAAGCTGAGGAGTACAATTTCTTGGGGCAACCACTAAACCTAAGACATATTACAATTGGATGGAAAGCTTTTGGTAAACAAAGAGACATCATGAAAAGTAGGTTACCAGTATGTAAGAATTGAAAAACATACAATTAATGCATAATCCCAGCCATGACGTTCATGAAGGATAACCGATGGAGCAAGAGGGTAAACTGGACTCCACGAGATTGCAAGTGTAGCAGAAAAAGACCAGACAGGAGATGGAGATGAAACAGGTTGGTTTGCAGGCAAAACCTGGCAGATTTTAGCTCAATCAAGGAATCCATGGAGAACATTGGGGAGGCCTTTGTTCAGCAGTGGATTCTAAATGGATGATCACTGTTCACAGTCATGAACTGAACTCAAGCAAATTGGTTATGTATTTCTAGCACAGCATAACAAGTGGTGCATGCACGACACATCCCGCCCAGGCCGATAGCAATTATTCTAGTGTTGGTATATGCTGATTAAAATCTACTGTAATGGTGCAACTAACTCAAACAACTAACCCTGTGAACCTTTGAACCTGTGTTTCACCTTTTAAACTTGAAAGACATTACCTCCACAATTAAATCAGTTGCTTTTGGGACCCATCTCCTTGACTTATAAGTTAACAACACTCAGTAATCATAGTAGTCTATAGATAAAACATTGAGAAATAAAATAGCATGAGCAACATAAAAAGAGCCTGATACCCTAGAACAACGCTCAGTAACCACTTGTAGTGTCTAGATAAAACATGGTGAATTAAATACCAAAGCAACAATGACAGAATAACCAACCAGATCGACATTTCTGATAATTTCACCAGTGTGAACTTAGTTTAGAGAAATTGTGACTGACAAGATATCAGTCACCTTTCCTTGTCCTTTGGGAATAAAAAAAAATAAGATAATCCTGGCCTTTTTTGCCTAAAATTTCTGCACTTAACAGCAGCACAAAACTGCCTCCCCGGCATTCTCCAGCTCCGTTTCCGCACCCGCCGCATGGTGCCCTACTGTCACCCAGCGTTACACGAGGATGGTGCGACTGTCCCCTCTTATATTTCTCTTTACTCTTTGGTTTAAGCCTGACAATTTTTATGCAGCTTAGGAGTTGCCTCTTGTCTTCTTAAACGTTATACAGTAATAATTTTATTCTATACAGTAATATCATCATGAATTATTAATTAACCCCTTCAGGCATATTAATACTTTAAACATTGTAATCTCATGATGCGTTAAAGAAATTATTTACAATACTGTACATTAAAAACAAGATTCACAGGTCTTGTGGTCTTTTAGCTGTAAACTTTGAGCTAAATGAAGTTTTGTATGTTGTGACAATTCTGTATCAGCTATCCATGTTTAAAATCAGAATTGTGTCTTATATTTGCAGGCTTTTAATCCCTTCAGTACTTTAGATGAGGAATTTGGAAGGAATTTGAGTGCAAAGTGGAGGGAATGTAAGAAAACGTTCTGGAAGGAGGTAAAGAGAGCTAGACAGTGGGGGTGTGAAAGATAAAAATGGTAGATTACTAGTGGAGAAGGGAGAAAAAGTAAACAGATGGAGAGAACACTTTAATGAACTGTTGAACATAGAGAATGAAAGTAATGCAAGTAAAAGTGGCTGGGGAATGGCANCTGCAGAGATGGATGAGAATGGCAGTGCTATAGTGGACATTTGTGCTGGGAGGGGGTTGGTGATAGCTGATACCCTCTTCAGGCACAAAATGATCCATACGTATACGTGGCGAGTGATGAGTAGGGTGGGTGGTGAAGTGATTGAACAGAAGGCAATGATTGATTATGTGTGTGGATGAAAGGATGAGAAGGTGTGTAATGGATGCAAGAGTATACAGAAGTTGGGGGAGTGGACTTTCGGACCACCACTTGGTGGTAGTCAGAATCAAAGTCTAAACGAAATGGAGAAGCAGAAGAAGGGAAGGACAGGAGGAAGTAGTTCTTACAAGGAGGGTGGAAAAGTTACAAGAAGATGGAAAAAAAGGCAGAATATAAGAGGGAAGTGGAGAAGCGATTGGGTGAATATAGAGTGGAGCAGATGGGGGACGTGCAAGGTGTGTGCAAGATATTCACAGAAGAAATTTGTGCAGCATGTGAGGTGGCGTGTGGGGTGAAGAGAAGATGAAAGGGGGTGCAGGGAACATCATGGTGGACTGAAGAGGTGAGAGAGGCTGTGGCACTGAAGAAGAAAGCATATAGTGAGTGGATGAGAAACAGGGGCGTGGAAGAAGTTGAGAGATGGAAGAGAGAGTTATATGTAGAGAGGAAGAGAGAGGTGAAAAGATTAGTACGGGAGAGTAAGAAGAGAGTGGATGAGGAATTTGGAAGGAATCTGATTGTAAATTGGAGGGAATTTAAGAAAATGTTCTGGAAAGAGGTAAAGAGAGTTAGACAGGGTGCCACAGAAGTTAGTTGGGAAGTGAGAGAGAAAAATAGTAGATTGCTAGTGGAAAATGGAGAAAAAGTGAGCAGATGGAGAGAACACTGTAAGGAATTGTTGAACATAGAGAAAGAAAGTAATGCAAGTATAAGTGGCTGGGGAATAGCAGGGAGAAGGAGGGACGTGAGAAGAGAAGAAGAAATCAGTAGGATGGAAGTTGTGGAAGCAGTGAAGAAAGTTAAAATGGGGAAAGCCCCAGGAGTGTGTGGTGAAATGCTGAAGCATGGGAGAGAGATAATAGTAGAATGGATGTGGAAGATGTGCAGATTGGCCTGGGAGGAAGGTAGAGTCCCGGAAGATTGGAAGTCAGGTATAATTATTCCCCTGTACAAAGGAAAATGGGAAAAAGAAGTGTGTGGTAATCATAGGGGCATTTGCCTTCTTAGTGTAATAGGACAAGTATATGGTAGGATACTTATTGACAGAGTTAGGGAAATAACAGAGGAATTAGTTGGAGAAGAACAGGGAGGTTTTAGGAAGGGAAGAGGTTGTGTAGATCAGATATTCATTCTTAGATCTTTAGTGGAAAAGTTTCCATAGAAGGGAAAGAAGTTGTATGCAGCCTTCATGGATTTGGAGAAAGCATATGACAGGGTGGATAGACAAGGATTGTGGAAAGTATTAAGAATATGTGGAGTAGATGGGAAGTTGTTGAAGGCCGTGAAGAGTATGTATGAGGGTGCTAAGGCTGCAGTCTGTGTGGATAATGAACTGAGTGAATTCTTCTATTTGACAAGGATGTGTCATGTCTCCATGGTTGTTCAATCTGTATATGGATGGGGTTATACAAAAGATACAAGGTAGCAGTGGATGTTGGAGCGGCCCTAGTGAGAGAGGGCAATGTTTGGAAACTACAAGTACAGTTGTTTGCAGATGATACTGTGTTGTTAAGTGAAGACGAAGGGGAGCTGCAAGGCTTGGTGGATGAGTTTGGAAGAGTGTGTAAGAAATGGAATCACAGGGTGAATGTAGGGAAGAGTGAAGTGATGGTCTTTGAGAGGAGTGAAGTGATGGTCTTTGAGAGAAGTGAAGTCAGTGAATGCACAGTGAGGTAGGATGAGGAGGAGATGGATAATGTGTGAGCATTTAAGTACTTGGGTAGTGTGATGAATAAGGATGGAAGTTCAGAGGGTGAAGTGCTTGAAAGGGTACAACAGGGAAGAAAGGTTGCTGGTTCCCTGAAAGCAGTAATAAGAAACAGGGAAGTGAGCATGGAAGTGAAAATGTTGTTACATGACAGTATTGCTATACCAACGCTAACATATGGAAGTGAAGCTTGGACCTTGTTGGAGGGACAGAAGTCAAGAGTGAGAGCAGTGGATATGAGTTATTTGAGAAGAGTATGTGGAGTCCAAACAAGATGGAGGAAGAGAAGAAGGGAAGGACAGGAGGAAGTAGTTCTTACAAGGAGGGTAGAAAAGTTACAAGAGGATGGAATAAAGGCTGAATATAAAAGGGAAGTGGAGGAGCGATTGAGTAAATATAGATTGGAGCAGATGGGGGACGTGGAAGGTGTGTGGAAGATATTCACAGAAGAAATCTGTGCGGCATGTGAGATGCTGTGTGGGGTGAAAAGAAGACGAAAGGGGGTTCAAGGAACAGCATGGTGGACGGAAGAGGTGAGAGAGGCTGTGGCACAAAAGAATAAAGCATATAATGAGTGGATGAGGAACAGGGGCGTCGAAGAAGCTGTGAGACAGACGAGAGAGTTATATGTAGAGAGGAGGAGAGGTGAAAAGATTAGTAAGAGAGTGGATAAGGAATTTTGAAGGAATTTGAGTGCAAAGTGGAGGGAATGTAAGAAAATGTTCTGGAAAGAGGTAAAGAGAGCTAGACAGGGTGCCAACGAAGTTAGTGGGGGTGTGAAAGATAAAAATGGTAGATTACTGGAGAAGAGAGAAAAAGTGAACAGATGGAGAGAACACTTTAACGAACTGTTGAACATAGAGAATGAAAGTAATGCAAGTATAAGTGGCTGGGGAATGGCAGGGAGAAGGAGGGTTGTGAGAAGAGAGGAAGAAATCAGTAGGATGGAAGTGGTGGAAGCAATGAAGAAAGTTAAAATGGGGAAAGCCCCAGAAATTGATGGAGTGTGTGGTGAAACGCTGTAGCATGGGGGAGAGATAGTAATAGAATGGATGTGGAAGATGTGCAGATTTGCCTGGGAGGAAGGTAGAGTCCCGAAGGATTGGAAATCAGGTATAATTATTTCTCTGTACAAAGGAAAAGGGGAAAAAAGAAGTGTGTGGTAATCATAGGGGCATTTGCCTTCTTAGTGTAATAGGACAAGTATATGGTAGGATACTTATTGACAGAGTTAGGGAAATAACAGAGGAATTAGTTGGAGAAGAACAGAGAGGTTTTAGGAAGGGAAGAGGTTGTGTAGACCAGATATTCATTCTTTGATCTTTAGTGGAAAAGTTTCTAGAAAAGGGAAAGAAGTTGTATGCAGCCTTCATGGATTTGGAGAAAGCACATGACAGGGTGGATAGACAAGGATTGTGGAAAGTATTAAGAATATATGGAGTGGATGGAAAGTTGTTGAAGGCAGTGAAGAGTACGTATGAGGGTGCTAAGGCTGCATTGCGTGTGGATGGAAAACTGAGTGAATCTTTCCATTTGAAGGTTGGATTGAAACAAGGATATGTCATGTTGCCATGGTTGTTCAATCTGTACACGGATGGGGTTATAAAAGAGATACAAGGTCAGGCAGTGGATGTTGGAGTGGCCCTAGTTAGAGAGGGCAGTGTTTGGAAACTCCCTGTACTGTTGTCTGCAGATGATACTGTGTTGTTGCGTGAAGATGAAGGGGAGCTGCAAGGCTTGGTAGATGAGTTTGGGAGAGTGTGTAAGAAATGGAATCTAAAGGTGAATGTAGGGAAGAGTAAAGTGACGGTCTTCGAGAGAAGTGAAGCCAGTGAATGTACAGTGAGACTGGATGGGGAGGATATGGAGAATGTGAGTGCATTTAAGTACTTGGGTAGTGTGATGAGTAAGGATGGAAGTCTGGAGGGTGAAGTGCTTGAAAGGGTGCAGCAGGGAAGGAAGGTTGCTGGTTCGTTGAAAGCAGTGATAAGAAACAGGGAGGTGAGCATGGAAGTGAAAAAGTTGTTACATGACAGTATTGTGATACACATATGGAAGTGAAGCTTGGACCCTGTTGAAAGGACAGAAGTCAAGAGTGAGAGCAGTTGAAATGAGGAGCATGTGGAGTCACATGGAGAGACAGACTAACAAATGAGGAAGTGAAGGAGCGTTGTGGTGTGGATGTGGACGTGATAGGAAGCGTTAGGAGAAACACGTTAAGGTGGTTTGGGCATGTGGAGAGGATGGAGAGTGAAAGACTGACGAGGAGAGTGTATGTGAGTGAGGTGGAGGGGGGGAGAGGGAGGGGGAGGCTGAGGATGAGATGGAGGGATGGAGTGGAGAGGTACATGAGAGAGGGGGGTGTGAGTTGGGAGCGGGGTAGTGAAATAGCAGGGGACAGAGTGACATGGAGGCGATTTGTTTGTGGCCATCCCGTGCAGGATTGAGGCGTCTGGCAATAGATAGATAGATGTGGTCACATGGAGAGACAGACTGACAAATGAAGAAGTGAAGGAGCATTGTGGTGTGGATGTGATAGGAAATGTTAGGAGAAACACACTAAGATGGTTTGGCCATGTGGAGAGGATGGAGATTGAGAGACTGATGAGGAGAGTGTATGTGAGTGAGGTGGAGGGGGGGAGAGGGAGGTGGAGTCCAAGGATGAGATGGAGAGAAGGAGTGGAGAGGTATATGAGAGAGGGGGGTGTGAGCTGTGAGCAGGGCAATGAAATGGCAGGGGGGCACAGGGTGACATGGAGGCGATTTGTTTGTGGCCACCCTTTAGAGGATTAAGGCGTCTCGCAATAGATAGATAGGGTAAACCTTGTGAACTGCATTGATGTGGTATAGCCTCTATTAATCTACTTTGCCAGTACTTGTACAGGTTAATTTAGATAAAACTGTCTGACAGCAGAAAGGAAAAAATACAAAAGATGCCCTTAAGCTGAAAGGATTAGTGCACAAGGCATCACAAACACATACTGGTACAGTAAACCCTTCATAAATTGTACCATATGAGGGTCTAGGGTAGTTCAACTTGTCGAATTTTCCGACTAACCGGAAATAATTGTAAAAAAAACTATATTACCCCCTCCCCCACAGTAGTCACAAATTATATGTGATTACTTGTTTACTAACACTGAACTAAAGAAGCATTTATAAAGCAATTGAAAAAAAAAATATCAATGCTTGTCATAGGCTAGGCTAGAAGAGGAGGTTACATAGGTGGCAGGCTGCAACTGCTTGTCATAGGCTAGGCTAGGAGAGGAGGTTACATAGGTGGCAGGCTGCAACAGTCTCTTAATTATGTAAAGTTCTGCACTTATTTATTCACTTTATAATCAATTAAACTAGAATGTAACACTTGGAATATAATAAACTAAAAGGTAGCACTTGGAATATAAGAAACTAAAATGTAGCCCTTTAAATAAACACTAAGTCACACCTCAGTTAGAGTTCGACTTACTGGAAACACCACCTTCTACAGGGGTGACTTACAGAGGTTTTACTGTATTTTTTAACATTGTCTTCATACCTGTTTGCATCTTAACCATTTTTGCCACCAATAAACAGGGTGAACAGGATTCAGAAAGAAAAAAACATCTAAAAAATAAGAAAATTATCAATGAAATATCCACTGAAACAGGCCATGTGTCCATTCCTTCATTCCTTGGGCACAAGAGAAAAGAATACTATTCACACTTTTTCCTTGCACTCTTGTAATGGTGGAGAGTGGTAATATCTATAGCCTATTTCATGGGAGACAAGAAATTGCCATTTGGCAACCCTCTTCCAAACTGCCTGATTTCGTGCATTCTTGTGAGTAGCTAAATAATATACAGTGATGTTAAAGATGGCAGCCTTCCTTGAAAAAATGGAATAAAATATATTTAGCTTCTTTAAACATTAACATAAATGTAACATAAGTGTTAGCAGTCAGCTGATGAAATAAACAAAAGCTAAGCATACACGTTTAAATTTCATGGGGCGCCTGACAGTTGTCATGCTTGTAATAAAGTAGTGCTGAAAATCTGACTTATTAAATAATGACTCAGACGTCTCCCAGTATGATGTTATTGCATAATACATTGAGAGAAGGTAGACATAACCTTTAATAGTATTTTTTAATGATTACCGAGACTGAAACGATGACACAGATGTTAATAATTATGTTAGTGCCACGGAGTTGGTCAGATGACAGATTGCAGTAGGAAATGCGAGTCCACTTGACTGACTCAGCGATGCTCGCACACGACCACACCTACAGTAGGCCTATGGTCCCTACAGCCTTGCCATTGCACTTGACATCTCAAAGGCTTTCGATTGAGTCTGGCATAAATCTTTGATTTCTAAGCCTCCCTCCTATGGTTTCTATCCTTCTATCTGTGCCTTCATCTCTAGCTTCCTTTCTGGTCATTCTATAGCTGCTATTGTAGATGGCCATCGTTCTTCTCCTAGACCTATCAACAGTGGTGTTCCTCAGGGCTCTGTCCTATCACCAACTCTCTTCCTTTTATTCATCAGTGACCTTCTAAGTTGTACATCTAACCCTATCCACTCATATGCTGATGATTCCACCCTTCACCTTTCCATTCGATTTCCGTAGCGTCCATCTCAGCAGTTACTTCAACAAACAAGGGATGAGGCTATGGCACACCTAATGTCTGACTTGGCTCGTATCTCTGATTGGGGTAAAAATAATCTTGTTATTTTTAATGCATCAAAAACTCAGTTCTTACACTTATCAACCCGACAAAATCTTCCTCAGGATTACCCACTAATGTTTAACCCCTTCATTACCACGCCTCCCACCCCCAGCTGCCCCGCTCTCCCTCCGTCAAACCGAATTCCCGGAAGTTCATGCTTGTGCGTGGGGGGTGATCGTTTATCATAAGTGCGCTGTTTTTCATTTTATATTACTTTTGTATTCTCAAGTACATGATGACCACGAGGTACACTGTGCATCATTTGAAATACATTTCTTATAGTAGTATACGTGTAGGGATATATATACTTTACTAAACTTTCATTGTTCCTATAAATATAGACTTTACAGACATAAAAAGGTATATACAGTACTCATATGTTGCTCCTCGTGGCGTTGATACACTGCAGGATGTACGTTGGGAAAGTCCAGGTGAAGTGTAGGTAGTGGAGGTGGCCTTTGATCTGCAAACGGATCCGACAAGAGGGTGAAGGCAGGTCCTCAGGGACTCTGCAACAATGGCGAGCCTACAGGGCTGGGATTTGAGCAATTATCTATCTCGCTTTCATCACTCGTACTCTCGCTATCACTGTCGTTTTCTGGTATATAATAATCGTCTGACTCACTCACTGATGTCTGATTGAGTTTCATTGTCGTCAGACTCATCCAACTCACTAGCAAGCTTTGTATCAAATTCGTCATCAGTATCAGATGATGCCATGATCACGCAAAAACAGCCAAAAAAAAAACACACAGTCACAGCATGCAGCTTGGGGGATACTGAGGGGTTGCGGGTGAGAACTGGCTGCTGGTTGGTTGTGGGGCCTAGGAGGGTGGTTGTCATGGTAACCACGTGCTGATATGCCTAGTGCAACTATTTTTTTCTGTTTATATCATACCATATAGGTCTATATATATGCCCAAAACATTTGAAATAATAAATCATATCCAAAATACCCTAATGATGTCAATCATGGCCTGGCATGGACTCTGATATGGCCATGGCATGGCCATGACAAGGAGAATGACGTCAGAGTCAAGTTGCCAGTTCTTACAACCCAAGTCTCTCTAGTAACCCCAAAACCAACACTCCTACCCTCCTATACCTCCCTATGCTTATCAGGTTTACCACCGTAAACCTTACAATTATCGGTTCCTCGCCAGAACTTTATCTAGGTTTACAAGCGTAAACCTTATCGATTTCGGTAATGAAGGGGTTAATAATGTCCAGCTCAGCCCTGCATCATCCTTGATCATGCTTGGGGTTTCATTCTCTTGGGATTTGTCTTGGAAAGAACATATTACATCTCTTGTGAAATCTGCTTCCTAGAGATTAGGTGTGCTAAGCCGACTTCGAACTTTCTTTACCCCTGCACAGTTGTTGACCTTGTACATGGGTTTTATTCGCCCGTGTATGGAGTACAACTCTCATGTGTGAGGAGGCTCCCCACATGTAGCTCTTCTCAGTGGGGTGGAATCAAAGGCTTTTCATCTCATTAACTCTCCTCCTCTTACTGATTCTCTTCAACCTTTGTCTCTTCGCCACACTGTTGCTTCTTTATCTCTTTTCTATCGCTACTTCAACGGTCACTGTTCCTCTGAACTGTCTGCTTGCATCCCTCCACCTCTATGACGGGCATGTAGTACCCGTCTAGCAACAAACTCTCATCCCTTTTCTGTCCAACTCTCTAATGCAAGAGTTAACCGTTACTCCCAGTCCTTCATTTATGCAACTGGTCAACTCTGGAACTGTCTCCCTCTGTCTGTATTCCCTACTTCCTATGATCTCCAGTCTTTCAAACGCAGTGTGTCCAGGCATCTCGAAATGAATGGATCTTGAATTTGGCTCTCTTTTGTATTGTTTTTGCTTTTTCTTGGAAGGAACAGTATGCGGGCCCATGGCCTTTGGTTCCTTCTTCCTTGCATAAAAAAAAAAGAAAGTAATGATGTTATACGCTTCACCCGTGCTTACTGTAGGTTTGATATTTTAGACAGTTCTTAAGTATATACTGTGGGTAATTTTCTTCAGGATCAGTGATTTTACGAGCTTCTCACAACAAGAATGCACGAAATTGGACAGTTTGGAAGAGGGTAGCCGAATGGCAATTTCTTTTCTCCCGTGAAATAGGCTGTAGTTGCATAATACCTCTTGCAGGTGTAATGGCCTGAGGCTAGGGTACCATAGCTCAATTCTGGGCCGATGATGCGCCAAAGTGTCATTTGTTGGAGCAATTTTTCATGGCTCAAATACATGGCACAACAATGTGGTGAACACAGACAACACAGCTTCATTTCAATGGAAACTCACCCCCCGCCTGGGAATCGGGTAGAAAAGTTATGCAAGGCTGGCCTGGGAAAGTGTTAACCCCTTCAGCCAGATTTAAGTCTTTTCGTAGTTTATTCATTGTATCTCCAAACAGATTTATAAACACAGAGGATCTGTAATAGTCAAGGAGTTAATGAAGGTTTCACCTAACCCTTCTAGTTAATAAAATTCTCTTTTTAAATCAGGTAGAAGCAAATACAGACTACAAACAACGTACTCATCGCAATGGTGTCAAGGATTGGCGACAGACCCAAGGCAAATGAAAGGCAAATGGGTTATGGCAAGCAGCCACCTCTTTGACTCTGTATTGCCATAGGAATTTATCTACCACATCATCCAGTCAGGGTTCTGTTCTAAAATATAATAATATTTCCTATACAGCTTCTACAATAAATTGGGGTAGCTGACAAATTGGTGTTACATGCCTCATTGGAACTCAGTACATAATTTTTCTGGCATTTACTCAAAATTTTATACTGTAATGTTTTGTTTATGTGATTGTTCATTAAATTATGTAATTTAATTTAAGTTTCTATGGTAAATGATTTAGAGTGTTATGTAAGAAGACTCTGGCATATTTTGGTTGTCTCCAAATTGGTAACTGTTGTTGCTAGGGCTACAGGACTAGCACATCGTACATTGTTGGAGAAGCAAGGAAGGTTATATAAGGATGGATAAGAGACTAGAGCAAGTTCAGTCAGTTTTCAGTTCAGTTTGAGTGTAGTGCAGTGTCAGTGAAGTTTGTATATTTTTGGTACTTGTGAAAACAGTGAAGTTTGTTGGCAAACTGTGAAGTGTTACTGAAGTTTAGATATCATCTGTACTTGTGAAAATAGTGAAGTGTTGTCAAGCAGTAAGTGTAATTGCAGTTAGTAAAGTTTGTATAGCTCCGGTGCTAGCAAGAATAGTGAAGCATTCAGTGTAACTACCTGTATTTGGAAAATAAAGACAGTGAATGTAAGAAGCCAGTGTTTATTTACAGTGCCTCAGCTGATCTTGTGTACTGTACACCTAAGGGATGACCATAGGAAGAACAACTCACTGGGCAACATCCTTCCTATACTGAACTACTGCTGTTGGACCCTGTGGCAGTGTGAGACGTGGATGCAACATTGGTGTCAGGAGTGGGATAATTTAGGTGCTGCAGTGAGTCTAATCTTCGACATGGAGCAAGGTGGTGTGCAGACAAGATCCCGAGCTAGGCAGAAGGAGGAGGTGACCCTGGCTGCAATTATGAAGCTATTACAGGCTTCAAAGAAAGAAATTAAGGAACAATTACAAGCACAAAGTGTCCAATTACAAGCACAGAATGAAAGACTACAGGCACAGATTGAAGGACAGAAAGAACTCCAAGAACAATTACAGGCCCAAAGTGAAGTACAGAAAGAGCTCAGGAAGAAAATCAAAGAACAATTGCAGGCACAGAATGAAAAACAAAAAGAACGTTATGAACAGCTTCAGGGGGCATTACAGGAAAAACAGAGGGAATTACAGCTGAGAATGCAAGGACAGCTACATGCTTTCATGGGGGAGATGAAGGAAGAACAGCAACAGTCTAAGGCAGAAGTAGATGCCAAGCTAGAGCAGCAGAAGAATGAGGTAAGCAAAAATGTGATGGAGTGTAAACAACATGTAGACGACCAGTTGAAGTTGGTTAGTGAGGAAATAGTGACAGAGTGTAAACAGCATGTAGATGACCAATTGAAGGCAGTTAGTGAGGGAATGGTGATGGAGTGCAGACAGCATGTAGATAACCAGCTGAAGCATGTAGTTGACCATGTGCAGATAATTATTGGGAAAATTGAGGCTGTAGAGAAATACTGCACTGCTGACCCTCAGGTTAGTGTACAGGGGGCACATGAAAGGAAAGGACAGTGTATGGTGAACCTTGACAGATCCCAGGCATCTAAAGGTAGCATTATAGGGCTGAATAATGAGAATGCGGAAGCTTTAAGTCCTGGCCTTAATTATGATGCCCCAGTTTTTAGGCCCCTAACCAGTGAAGTGCATGGCTATAATGGGGGTCCAATTTTTTTAAAAATAAACCTCAGGAATTTGATGGTACAGTGTCACGAATTTTCTACATTGTAACGTTGTGTTGAGTGAGTCGTGACATCGTCCCGTAAATTTGAGTTGTCTGTTGGCGCGGCGGTAGCCGTTACACGTCGGCGCGCGCACCTCCCGCGCTTGTCGCGCCACCGATTCGAATGGGAGCTCAGTTTGCTTGTAGACACGGCGGACGCGGGACGCCTTTCTAGGCTTTGTGCTTTCTTAGCGATTTCAGATTTCAGCTTGTATTGGCGTGTCTCCTGCAGCCCCACCCACTTTGGTGATCGTCACAGCAGCTCTGTTTCATCCATACCGATCAGTATTTTCTGGTTTTTTCCTAGGCTAAGCTTTTTGAAATATTTAGCCGTTATCTGAGTGTTTGAGCGAGTGAGTGCATTCCTTTATTTGATTTGAATTTCATGTAACGTAAATTCATTTCTTTGTAATTAATAAATTCACAGTTCTTTTCTTGAGCTTTGTTAAAGTTGTTAACTGTGTTTAATTAGTCCACTCTGTTATTTAATACAGTTTGCTACTCTGCGTTAGCACAACTTTTGAATTAAATCACGGCCGGTACTTAGGCCGGTTTTGACATCACTTTTTAAATCCGTTGTGCTAGCTGGGAGTTGGCTCAGCCAAGAGCCTGTTGTTATTATTATTATTATAATTTTTTTTTGATTGTTGGGGGGGGAGAAGAAACTTTCTCGTAGGCCAACGGTACAATATTGCAGCTCAATATTGCAGCTCTGCTGCGTGCCGTTGAGGAAGTTTGTAATTCTCGACCCTAGAGAATTGACATAGCACACTTAGCTATATATTGTATACCAATTATACAATATTTCAAAGTTCTTGGGAATACTTAAATTTCCCCTGACATCTGGCGACACGCCAGAGGAAAAATCTCATTTTCCCCTGACATCTGGCGACCTCGCCAGAGCAAACTCTCATTTTCCCCTGACATACAGTATCTTGGGAAGCTTATCGTGCACAGTTCGTGTTACTTGCAGATCAGAATGGCTGGGATGATAGGCAGAGGGCAGTGCAGTTGGCTACTAGCCATAAGGTTGCCGCAGTGGAAATTCTGTGCCAGATGTCAGTATGAAGAGGAACAGTTATCAGTCCCTTGTAGAAGTGCTGGAGCGCAGATATGGAACCATGTACCAGAGTGAGGTTTACAGAGCAAGATTCCGGAGCCGTGTACGGGCTCGAGGAGAATCCCTACAGCAGCTTGCCCATGACCTGGAGAGTTTGGCATATAATGTATACCCCTGGATCTGTACCTAACCTGTTGACTATTCTTCTGAGGGACCAATTCATTGATGCTCTTGACAGTGCAGAGTTGAAAATGCAGGTGAAGCAGGCACAACCCAGAAGCATGCAAGAAGCACTTGCCAGGGCTCTAGAGTTTGAGTCCTTTGTCAGGTCAAGTACATCCACTTTTCAGACAGGTCGTAGTGCAGGATTCAAGGCGAGAAAGGGGCAGGTATGTGAAATGGAAAAAGCTGAGGGAAGTTGCTGGTACTGTGGAAAGCCAGGACACAAAAAATAGGACCGCTGCAAGTGGAAGAGGGAACAGGAGAAGATCGGAGCAGGTTCCTGGTATTGTAAGAAGCCAGATCATTGGAAAGTGGATTGCAACAAGTGGAAGAGAGAACAGGAGGACCAAGGAGCTGAAGTGCAAGAGGATGGTGACAGTTTCGCGAGGGATATGAATCAGGAAGAGGACCAAGACCCTCCAGGAGGAGTGGACTGTGTGGAGGAGCAAGGATGTCGTCGGAAGTGACATAGAAGACTTGATAAGTTGAAAGCTTATATTGTGTACAGTTAAATGCTTCATTAGGATTAATTATGCTTGTATGTACTGTGTAGTTTTGTTGGGATGACAAAGAACTGGGGAGGGGGTAGTGTTATGAAGCGGGATTTGCCAGTTAGGTGCTCGAGAAGCATCTCGATGTTTCCCGATGTTTACAGTAGCTAGCTCTGGTATAAGTCAGAGTTGCCAGTTTGCCTGCTGTTTGTGAGCATAGTTATATCGTAAGTTATGCATTAATTTTTGTGCTCTTTTTCTCAATAATGTTTTATTTACATGATTGTTTGTTAAATTATGTAATTTAAGTTTCTATGGTAAATGATTTAGAGTGTTATGTAATGTAAGAAGACTCTGGCATATTTTGGTTATCTCTGAGTTGGTAATTGTTATTGCTAGGGGCAGTACAGGACTAGCACGTCCTAGATTGTTGGAGAAACAAGGAAGGTTATATAAGAATGGATAAGAGACTAGAACAAGTTCAGTCAGTTTTCAGTTCAGTTTGAGTGTAGTGTAGCATCAGTGAAGTTTGTATATTTTTGGTACTTGTGAAAACAGTGAAGTTTGTTGGCAAACCGTGAAGTGTTACTGAAGTTTAGATATCATCTGTACTTGTGAAAATAGTGAAGTGTTGTCAAGCAGTAAGTGTAATTGCAGTTAGTAAAGTTTGTATAGCTCCAGTGCTTGCGAGAATAGTGAAGCATTCAGTGTAACTACCTGTATTTGGAAAATAAAGACAGTGACTGTAGGAAGCCAGTGTTTATTTACGATGCCTCAGCTGATCTTGTGTACTATACACCTAAGGGCTGACCATAAGAACAACAACTCACTGGGCAACATCCTTCCTACACTGGACTACTGCTGTTGGAGGACCCTATGGCAGTGGGACATGGATGCATCATATGGAATTAAGTCTTTATTAGGTAGATAAATGTCCTGGGGAAAAAAAAAAAAAGCCCCAAAATGTGAACTTGGGGCTGGCTTAGGTACCATGAAACCCTTTAACATGTAAACATATGGCCTTATAATGTGGAAGCCTCATAAAGCGGGAGCTTCACGGTACAATTTTCCCACGTTATGCAAGCAGTGACTGTACTGTATATATCACTGTTAACATGTACACAATAATGCATTTAAGTGGGGGGCTTTTGTCTTAAATGTCAGGACCAACTTGCCTAGCCCTGGGCTCTTATGCTTCTCATGGGGCAGCACAAAAGGATTGGATGATGGATGGATATTAATTATGGGTTCAGACTGCTGTGTATAGCATTGAGAGTTAGCGTAGTTTGCCAGGTTTGGCCATACACTGTCAGGAACTCGGCTTGCCTGTTGGCTTCAAGGATTTAGTGGAAAATAGCTCGAAATACAGGAAAATTTTCTTTTATATTGAGCCTTGGTAATGGAACTCGATTTAGCAGAAAATTCAAGATAATGGATTGGGGGTTGGCTGAATTAGTTCATTAAATCGAGCATCTAATGTACAGGAATGAATAAGCTGAAGTTGCATACGGCACCAGGAGACGATAGTATTAGTGGAGAAATGTTGAAGTCTGGTGGTGATGAAGCTGTCAGTGCAATGCACAGTGTGTAGACTGACATGAGAGACAGAAACTCCCAGAAGACTGGAGGAAAGTGATAATAGTTTCACTGTGTAAGAAAAAAGGGAGTAAAGAAAAATGTAAAACTCACAGAAGGATTACTTTATTTATTGAAAGGTGTATAGTAGGGATGTGGTAGGTGGGGGCACTCACCACCCACTCACTCAGTGTAGTGCTGCTCTCAGGTGTCTACCCTTTCCTCTCCTCCATCCTTCTTTCCTTTCATCCTCTTCTGTCTTTCTTCCCTTCATTCTTTCCTTGTCCTTCTGCCTACAGGTTACTTTACACTTTCTCTTCTGTCTTGCTTTCTTTCATTCTTTCCTCTTCCTTCTGCCTGTGGGTGACCCTTCACTGAGTGACAAGCCAAATGGTTTCCTGTACACCAGAAAACCATTTACTATGCTGGGTGGTAACCATATAACCAAATTTTGGCACCTGGTGGTTTAGTGGGTAATTACAGCTCTCCAATCAGATTGAGCCAGGTGAAAGTTTATACCCAAGGGGTGGTTGGGGTTTATTGCTCATATAATGCCACTCAGGGATGAGTGAGACTGGTCACTCTCATCTTAAATGTCAGGACCAGCTTGCCTAGCCCCGGGCTCCTACGTTCCTTGGGGGGCGATGTGGGATTGGATGATGGATGGATGGATGTATAGTAGGGTGCTTATAGAGGGGTGTGTAACACAACAGGATAACATAGGGAAGGAGCTGGGTATTTTCTAGACAGGTTAGGGGATGTGCAGACCAAATATAGTATTTACTTTTTTTTTTTTTGAGAAGTAATTACAGAGAATAAGAGATTGTATGTTGCATTTATGGACTTGGAGAAGGCTTATGATAGGGTGGATTGGAAAGAACTGTGGAGTGTTAGGTACAGTATATATGGTGTAGGAGGAAGTTTGTTGAGGGCAACAAAATCCTTTTATTAAGATGGTACTGCATGTGTCAAGATGGGGAAGAAACTCAGTGATCCTTGTAACATCAATGTAGATGTAAGATGGAAATGTGTTATATCATCTTGACATTGCAATATATACAGTATATGTGGATGTAGTAGTGAGAAAGATGAAAATGAGCACAGCAGGTATAGTAGCAAAACTGAAACCAAATGACAATGAATGGAGACTCGTAATCTGCTTGTATGCTAATGATGCTGTTTGGCAGAAAGTAAGAGTGACCTGCAAAAGGTAGTGAATTAGTTGGCCAAGAATCTGTACAAGAAGAAAAAAGTGAAAGTGACAAGAAGTAAGATAATGGCATGTGAATGGAAAGAGTATGAGGCAAAAGATTTTGGCAGGCAGTACAGGGTAGAAAGAATCAAGTGAAATGTAGAGTACAGATGGGTGGTGAAATGCTTGTGGAGGCTGATAGCTTTAAGTGTCTGGGACCTGTACTGTGCAAATATGGTAAAAGTTAAAGACATCGCTTTGGGGGAGAGGTGAGGTCGGCTTTATTTTGAAGGGTAGGAAAGTAGGTATGGAGATTAAGAAAGCCCCACATGAGTGTCTTACTGCTGACACTCTGGTATGGAAGTAAAACCTGGGCAGTGATTGACAGAGCTGCTCTAGTTGCAGGCTGTTGAAATGACCTTTCTTAGGACAGCTGCAAGCATGAGGAGGATGGGGAGTTTAAGAAATGATATGATTTTTATGGACATTATGGAATAGAAGAAACAGGTATAGGAGTTAGGTGTGACACTGTTGAGCAGATAAACAGGAAGACACTGAAATGGCACGGACATTTACAAAGAATGTACACAGATCAGGTGCCAAAGGAAGTGTGTGAAAGTGATCTAAAGGACAGTGTTGGTAGAGGTACACCATACTGTATGTGGTGTGGAAGAAGAGGGTGGACAGAAAACTGAAGAGTGGGAAAAGGAAGAAGAGTGTTTGAGAGAGTGACAAGCTGTGTGGATAAAGCAGCCAGGAGGTGCTTCTGTCATGGCCATCCCCCGTCTGGGGGTTCCCAGAGGGGAGGAAGGTGTCGGAGATGATGATGAGGGTGGTGATGATGATTAAGACTAGCGGTGTGCTTTGTATCTCCTTATTCTGTGTGGACTGGGAATTTTGAGCCAGGATTTGTAAATTTTTCTCTCATGTTAAAAACACCTATAATATTGACCATATCTGTATTACCTCAGTATGAAAGAAAGAAAAAAAAAAACTCTACCTCTTGATGACTTTAAGCTATGCCATACAAGAACGTCATTTGTACAGTATATTGTTTTTGCTACTACCCATTAATTATATTCAGCTTAAAAGAGTACAGTATGTGAACTGAAGGGAATAAATGCAGAGTTCATTAACATGTATATGAAAGACCTTTTATAAACTGAGTAAGGTCATCAGGAGGTAGCATGAAGAAAAAGATTCATCATAATAAAGAGGTTAATTGCAACTGTTACAGAAGTTGTTGAAGTCCAAATGGGTGCCCCAAAATGAAGAAGCCACAGAAAGACACGATCGTGCCGTTGCCGCACGATGGAAGCGACACACGAAAGGACAGCTGGGTAGTGCCAGACTCATAAACATGGCACTGTTAAGAAAGTAAGATACTTATGAACTCTCCATTTTATATCATGTTGTTGTTGTTTAACCTGTCTGTCTGGCCAAGCAGACCTGTCAGCCACAGATAACTGCATCTGTGAAGCTGTCCTGCTGGTGCAGTAGAGTACATACACTGTGTGAGGACCTGACACCTAATTGTGGCAGACAGCACTTCACCAGGGTCAGACCAGGGTCCATCCCCATGGTGAGGTAAAATGATGTACGGTAGACCCTCCAAATTCGCAGAGATAAGTTACAGAGATCCCTGTGAATTCAGAATTTTACCAAATACTGGTCATGGATCCTAAAGGGGCCCTGCAGTTGCAACACAACATGCACAGTAGCACTTGTTATCATACCCATTATATATTGAGGTTTGAAGAATTATACCCTTGTTATCATACTGTACAGTCAACTGCTGTACTTACAGTATATTTCACAATGGAAGTCTGGAAAAAAGTAAAATTTACTGGCAGGACCTGAAGTTTAGAAAGGTTTATTTACCTCCAGACTTCTCACGTTAGCATGTCCCACTACGCAACTTGCTACATGCGTTCTTGACTGTTCATAAATACTCTTGTACTGTGAAGCCATAATTGGAACATTATTCTCCCTGATCATTTCATGATTTCTGATTGTCCAGTAAGTACATCTTTAATCTGAAAGACCAAGAAGGGTTGCTATACCTTGTGGGGGAAGAAAACAAATAAATAAACTGAGATATGAATGCAGTGCAGGTACAGGTATACTGTATTATTTTTCATTGAGGGGGGGCTACAGGCTAAGAATACTTTGTTATTTATCAGAAATGTGAGTGGAATACATGCATGGATAAGAGTAGAGCCAAAAGCAGGCAAATAGTTATGTACATAACATAAAGGAGACAACTGGTGCACCAGCATGCATATTTGCATCAACATTAAGTGGTGCCTGATGGGTACAGGACAGCTGAGTGTGTAAAGAAGGTCCACTTTTAAAAGCACTGTATAAGATTTTCCTTGTATTTTATTTATTAACATATAGTACAGTCACGCCTTGCTCCATGATGAGATTGTGTCAAGTGAAACCCCACCGCATAACTACAGTGTATATTGTAGAGAAAGGTTGATATAACATGGGTTGACTGGGGATAAGGATGGGACCAAGGCTTGCCTGTACGCCCTCAGCACGACACTTTCCACTAGGGGTAGCATCCTTGCCAGACATAATTTTCAAATCTCAAGTTTCATTATTTCACACATAAAAGGTTTTCACTCCACTTACAGTACTTGGTGATAGCAGTGATGTTTCAGTGGCCTTGCAAGCACAGAATGGAACAGAAGGGAGATGATCATAGTGAATGTAAACACTGGGTGGCCATATTGACTCTACATCTGACTGTCTGCCTGCGAGGGAAGCACTGTGTATGCACGGTTGAGATTCAGTAAAACCTCAATATAACAGACTTCAGTAAACCGGCATTCGCTTTTATCGGTACTGAGGTGCTACCGGACTAAATTCTTATACAGAGATAGCCTGATTATCCAGGCTATATGATGCAGAGGGGTGCCCAAATAGTCCGACATCACGATTAATCCGGCGGAAGCAGTTGTTATGGGGGTATATATTATGGTGCACTCTTAGCCCTTAATTAATCACCAAAAGGGATAAGGTAAAGCTCACAAGAAACTTTACTGTACACTATAACATACACACACCAAAGAAGAAACCAGAATTTGTTTTACAAAAGGGAATTCACATAGCCCTCGGAATACAAATATAAACTAGTTATTTCTTATCTAACCAGATTACAATCAGTGGCGGCTATGTACGCACTCAGTACTCACAGATTACTGAACTCGAGGGGCTTGGAGATTCCAATCCAGGTATATATCACACACTAGTGTAGGTGGAGAAGTGAACCAAAAATGGGAAATGGTGCACAAACAGTGTGTTTTGTAATCAAAGTCATGTATTGAGCAATATGTGAAAATATGAGGGAAAGTGTAACAAAATGTGACAAAAGTGTAAAAATGTGTGTGTCTTAACAGTGACTGAAAGTAGTGACACTCTTGTTAATTCTTTAGCTTATAAGGTAGCCTTCCTCCGCCTCTTTCGGCTAACTAGCTACTAGGCTGTCTTAAATACAATCTCCAGCCACTCATAAATACTGCCACTCATGGGGGTATTACCCAACTCGGACTTAGCCAGTTACAAGCTGTCAAGAAGTATTCAAAAGAATTTTATTGGTAGTTACTCTCAAATACGCCCCTCCCATCTTAAGTCACACCCACTATGGTCAAGGACGAAGGAGTTCTACTGCATAAAAGTTTGGGCAAAATAACCAGCATTATCTATCCCCGAGGCCCAAACTAACTCCCGAGCAAACACAGCTGGGGTCAAGGGTTAACCTTATAGGCAGCGAAAACTGATAAGAAAAAGATTAACCCTTCACGGCTCGTCTCTCTCCCTACATTATTGTCTCTTCTTCTGTACATTCATACGCAACTGGGGTAACTGTGCCAGTGACACCTCCCTTCCTGAGAGAAGAAATTTCCCAAGGGGAAATTTCTGGATACTGTACAGATTAAGTTCTGGACAGGTAATTTGCTAAAACATTGGTGATACCATGTACATTTCCTTAAATTAGGACAAAAATTTCAGAGGGTGGTGATCAGTTTACACTACAACATCACCTGACTCTGGACCAACATAAACAGAGAAGTGTTGAAGGGCAAGTATGAGTGCAAGGAATTCTTTCTCAATAGTTGAGTAATTTCTCTGGGCCTTATTGAATTTTCTGCTAAAATAGCACAGGCATCTCAAAGCCCTGATCATTATCCTGAAGCAAAACTGTGCCAGCCCCTAGGCCACTGGCATCAACAGATAATTTAAAGGGTTTATCAAAATTGGGAGCTTGAAGCACTGGGTGACTTGATAGGTTGGCTTTGACTTTAGAATAGGCATCCTCACATTCTGGCTCCCACTCATACTTGACTCCTTTTCTTAACAACTCAGTGAGGGGATCTACAAGATCAGAGAAGTTCAAGATAAAGCATCTGTAGTACCCTACCATACCCAAGAATCATTGCAACTCTCTTATTTTTGGGTTGGGGGGAATAGCCTATGGCCTGAACTTTAACATCATGTGGACTCACTTGGCCTAAACTGACCACATAACCTAGGCACTGCACTCGAGCCCTTACAAATTCACATTTAGTTAAATTAAGCACTAGATTAGTAGAGGACAGTCTCTGCAACAAGGCATCTAGTTGGCTCAAGTGTTGTTCCCAGGTGTTGCTAAAGATAACATCATCATCAATGTAAGTGACACAACCATCTAAATCCTTGGTGAGATCATTCATCAGCCTTTGGAAAATGGCAGGAGCATTCTTCATACCATAGGGCATGACTTTACATTTATAAGTACTGCCACCAACCACAAAACAGGAAATTTCGTGGTCCTTTTCTGTGAGTGGGACTTGCCAATATCCCTTCATCAAATCTAATTTTGTGATAAATTTCACACTGCCTATTGCATCCACACAAGCATCTACTCTAGGAAGTGGGTAGGTATCAGTCTTGGTAAGGGAGTTGACTTTATTGTAGTCTATGCAGAACCGATGTGACCCATCGGGTTTTGGAACCACTATGACCGGGATGCACCACTCACTTTGATAGGACTCGATTAACCCCCGCTGCAACATGTAGTTCAGTTCCTCTTGGATGATGGTCTGCTTCCGAGGACTAGCCCAGTAGGGTGAGTGCTTCACAGGACCGGCATCTCCAACATCCACGTTGTGCTGTGCCACTTCCGTCCATCCTGGGGTGTCTCGGAAGATATCGGGGAACTTCCTGAGTAGGGCAACAAGCTCGGCACGTCGCTCTGCAGTCAAATGGGAGATTTTATCAGCCAGTGTACTCCAAGCATCCTGGTTTTCTCTCCAGCTGGTCATCTGGTTCAAAGTCAAAGGGCAGCCCTCGTCCTCCGCCAACTCGACAGCTGACAACACGCATGCAGCACTAGGGGGGTCCACGTCTCGCCTGTGGTATTCCTTTAACATATTTACATGGCACAGTTTTCATTCCTTCCTCTGGTCTGGGGTTAAAATGACATAATTTACTTCACCTACCCTCTTCTCAACTACATAAGGGCCTGCAAACCTTGGCTGCAGAGGCTAACCATGAATGGGAAGCAAAATAAGAACTTGATCACCTGGGTGAAACACACTGTTCCTAGAGTTGTCATACCATCTCTTCATCTTCTCCTGAGATGACTCCAAGTGTGCCCTGGCTACTTCCATGCTATTGGCCAATCTTTCTTTAAATTTTGACACATAGTTTAGCAAGTTAATCTGGTCATCATCCTTGACCCATTGTTCTTTGAGGAGTTTAAGAGGTCCTCTTACCTCATGGCCAAAGATTAACTGAAATGGGGAGTAGCCTAAGGACTCACTCGATGCCTCTCTTGTTGCAGAAAGTAGGAAAAGCAAACACTTGACCTATTCCTTTTCATGAACACACACAATTTCTTTAGCATACTCTTCAATGTTTGGTGATACCTCTCTAATGCACACTGACACTGAGGATGATATGCTGAGGATGTGATCTGGGAGATTCCTAACTCCTTAAGGGTTTGTCTGAACAGTCTGGAATTACAATTACTGCCTTGATCTGATTGAACTTCCTTAGGGAGACCAAAATGGGTAAAGAACATCAGCATCTCTTTTACAACCAGTGTAGCTGAAATATTCCTGAAGAGAATGGCTTCGGGATATCTAGTGGCCATGTCTTACATTGTGAGGATGTACTGGTGGCCTGAGGAGGTTTTAGGCAAAGGGCCAACAATGTCCACAAGGACTCTAGTGAATGGAGCCTCAAACTCAGGTAGAGGAATCAAAGAAGCCACAGGGATGGGCTTATTGCTCTTATCGACTAGCAGACAGGTGTGACATGACCTACAGAACCGGGAGACATCTCGATGGATTCCAGGCCAATGGAAATGCTGTCAGATGTGGGAGAGAGTCTTCCTCACTCCTAAGTGACCTGCTAAAGAAAAGTCAAGAGCATTGGACATAATTTTTTGCCTATAGGGTCTTGGAACCACCACCTGATGTACAGTCTCCCATTCGTTATCACGAGCAACACTAGGAGGTCTCCACCTTCGCTTTATCATGTTGTTTGGCCGTAAATAATAATATTCTGTCAGTTCAGACTTACATTCATCTTCCTTAACTGCTGAGTCAATTAAAGTGGCAATCTCTGGATCAGATCTTTGCATATCAGCTAATCTTGCAGTTACATCATGTGGGGAGAATCATCAACCTCTGAGTCATTTAACTGGGAGAAAAAGGTATCACCAAGCCCAGTTTCATCATCAGCATTGCCAGTACCATTGCTGTCAACATTACCACGGCTGGCCTTTGCCGTCATAGCTGTAATTACAGCACATGCGGGAAACAATTTAGGATCCAACTCTTTAGTCCTATCCTCACTCAAGGGAGTTTTTGACATGCAGGGAACGGCACTCACCTGTCCTCCCGCCAAGTCATTACCCAAAAGGAAGGTGACCCCTTGTATAGGAAGCTGGTCAACAACACCCGCACACACTGAACCAGTAACTAACTCTGACTGGAGCTTCACCTCAACTACGGGAACAGATACAAACTCACCTATACCCTGCAACAAGACACATTCATTACGGTCAGCTACATAACAATCCCCTTCAACATTAGTGACTGAGAAGCTCCTGTGTCTCACAGTATAGTGAATTCCTTACCATCTTTTCCATCAAGTGAAACTAACCTCTTAGATATAGTGTTAGCAGATAAATGATTTGGGGAGGAGTCACTTTGTGTACTGTTTGGGGGAGGACACTTTGATGTAGTCTTATTACAACGCTCACTTGAACCTGCCGGCTGCACTGCTCCAGTCTTCTTGTCTAACAGTGGCTATACAGGAGTCTGTCTGTCAACCACTGACAGTTCCACTCTGGCCTTATCAACAATGTGCACCTGCTGGGGTTGTGTCTGACTACTGCTAACAATTTCTGTGGATGGCTGCTCTCCGTTGGTGTCAAAAGTTCCCCAAGAGTTTACCAAAGTAATAGGTTTCACATTGGAACTTTTCCCTTGTTTTTTCCAGCACCAATCCTCCAAGTGCCTCATTTTCTGGCAATACTGGCAAAATCTGACACCTTTTCTTGACCCTCTGGCAACACTGTCCTTGCTTTCGTGGATCTAATATGCTCTAGGGTTACAAGGTTCCCACTAGTGTCATCTCTAGCTTCCTTTCTGGTCATTCTATAGCTGCTGTTGTAGACAGCCATCGTTCTTCTCCTAGACCTATCAACAGTGATGTTCCTCAGGGCTCTGTCCTGTCACCAACTCTCTTTCTTTTATTCATCAATGACCTTCTAAGCTGTACATCTAACCCTATCCACTCATATGCTGATGATTCCACCCTTCACCTTTCCTTTTTGCAACGTCCATCTCAGCAGTTACTTCAGCAAACAAGGGATGAGGCTATGGCACACCTAATGTCTGACTTGGCTCATATCTCTGATTGGGGTAAAAATAATCTTGTTATTTTTAATGCATCAAAAACTCAGTTCTTACACTTATCAACCCGACAAAATCTTCCTCAGGATTACCCACTAATGTTTAATAATGTCCAGCTCAGTCCTGCATCATCCTTGAACATGCTAGGGGTTTCATTCTCTCGGGATTTATCTTGGAAAGAACATATTACATCTCTTGTGAAATCTGCTTCCAAGAGATTAGGTGTGCTGGGCCGACTCTGAGCTTTCTTTACCCCTGCACAGATGTTGACCTTGTACACGGGTTTTATTCGCCCATGTATGGAGTACAACTCTCATGTGTGGGGAGGCTCCCCACATGCGGTTCTTCTCAATAGGGTGGAGTCAAAGGCTTTTCGTCTCATTAACTCTCCTCCTCTTACTGATTCCCTTCAACCTTTGTCTCTTCGCCACACTGTTGCTTCTTTATCTCTCTTCTATTGCTACATCAATGGTCACTGTTCCTCTGAACTGTCTGCTTGCATCCCTCCACCTCTACGACGGGCACGTAGTACCCGTCTAGCAACAAACTCTCATCCCTTTTCTGTCCAACTCTTTAATGCAAGAGTTAACCGTTACTCCCAGTCCTTCATTTATGCAACTGATCAACTCTGGAACTGTCTCCCTCTGTCTGTATTCCCTGCTTCCTATGATCTCCAATCTTTCAAACGCAGTGTGTCCAGGCATCTCGAAATTAATGGATCTTGAATTTGGCTCTCTTTTGTATTGTTTTTACTTTTTCTTGGAAGGAACAGTATGCGGGCCCATGGCCCTTGGTTCCTTCTTCCTTGCATAAAAAAAAAAAAAAACGACATTAACTTGCCTTTACCATAAGAAGGGTTCACAAAAACTGGTTGGTTCACTCTCCTACCCTTAACAAATGACTGAGGCTTACGTTCACGCTTATGAATTATGCTATAACTATCCGCTACAACAGCAGCCTCAGCTAGGGTATCTAAATCTTTCTCTACTGTGTTGCATCATCCCTGTCTATGTTACCAGTGAAGTTCTCCAAGATCATTAACTCCCTCAGTGTAGAAAAATTATCAACATGAGTCTGGTCTCTCTGTTTGAAGGTGGATCTAAATTTAAGCCTATATGCCTCTGGCACGAGTGCATATGCTTTTAGAATGGCCCCTTTTAAACAGTGATAGTTAGCACTTTGATCAACTGACAGAGAAATATAAACCTCTTGAGCTTTTCCTTTCAAAACACTCTGAAACAGTACCGTCCAAGAGTCTCTTGGCCTCGAGAGATGACCTGCCACCTTCTCAAACATATAGAAGTACTTAGTGATGTCTTGCTCATTAAAGGGAGGTACTAGCTTAATGTTCCTAGCAACATCAAAAGATTCCCTGGCAGATGAACTGCTAGGTAGAGTTGAACTTGCAGAATGCTTGTCTGATTTCATGATCCATTTCTTTTTGTCTCATTTGAGCTTGTAATTCTAATTCTTTCATCTTAGCATTCCATTCTTGCTCTCTCATTTTGGCTTGCACTTCTAATTCCCACAGCTTAATTCTTGCTAACTCAAGTTGCACTTTGTCACTAGTATCATGAGCAGAAAAATCATTGGGGTCAGGTATCTACAATCAAAGGCTCAGGGTCAACAACTTGTGCAGTATCAAGTAGCTCAGGACTAACTATGGAGGACTCACTTTGATCAAACATGTTGTCCAATATTAAATCAAGTAACCTGGTCTTAGTGACTGAGGCAGAAAATCTCAAATGTAAGGCCTGGGCAAGCAATTTGAGCTCGTGTTTCGTGAGTGTTTTCACTCTGGTTGGGGTAGGCTTAGAATAAAAAAAAAAAGTTATCACATCACTATCACTGATTAGGGTCATGATAACTGATCATAGTTAAGTAGGTAAAAGTAAGCACTGTGTATGTGGCCAAGGTTATTAATATGTCACAGAGCTATCCTGGCAAGAGGTCACCAAATTGTTATGGGGGTATATATTATGGTCCACTCTTAGCCCTTAACTAATCACCAAAAGGGATAAGGTAAAGCTCACAAGAAAACTAACTTAACTTTACCATACACTATAACATACACACACCAAAGAAGAAACCAGAATTCATTTTACAAAGGGGAATTCACATACAAATATAAACTACTTATTTCTTACCTAACCAGATTACAATCAGTGGAGGCTATGAACGCACTCAGTACTCACAGACTACAGAATTTGAGGGGCATGGAGATTGCAATCCAGGTATATATCACACACTAGTGTAGGTGGAGAAGTGAACCAAAAATGGGAAATGGCGCACAAACAGTATGATTTGTAATCAGTGTCACGTATTAAGCAATATGTGAAAATATGAGGGAAAGTGTAGCAAAATGTAACAAAAGTGTAATGTGACAGTGACAAAAAGTGTAAAAATGTGTGTCTTAACAGTGACTGAAAGTAGTGATGTTCTTGCTAATTCCTGAGCTTATAAGGTAGCCTTACTCTGCCTCTTTTGGCTAACTAGCTACTAGGCTGTCTTAAATACAATCTCCAGCCACTCATAAATACTGCTACTCATGGAGGCATTACCCAACTTAGACTTAGCCAATTACAAGCTGTCAAGAAGCATTTGAAAGAATTCTGTTGGTAATTACTCTTCAAAATGCCCCTCCCATCTTAAGTCACACCCACTATGGTCAAGGACGAAGGAGTTCTACTGTGTAAAAGTTTGGGCAAAATAACCAGCGTTATCTATCCCAGTGGTCCAAACTGACCACCGAGCAAACACAGCTGGGGTCAAGGGTTAACCTTACAGGCAGCGAAAACTGATAAGTAAAAGATTAAGTGTTTTCTTCATGGCTCGTCTCTCTCCCTACATTATCTTCTCTTCTTGTGTACATTCATACGCAACTAGGGTAACTACACCAGTGACACAATACACAAGTACTGTTTGACTGATTTATTTACCGGTAAATGTACAGTAAACCCTCGATGCTTGCGGATTTGATTACTCACGGATTTTTCACTCTAGTGATCCGTAGTGGAAAAGTTTCTAGAGAAGGGCAAGAAGTTGTATGCAGCCTTCATGGATCTGGAGAAAGCATATGACAGGGTGGATAGACAAGGTTTGTGGAAGGTATTAAGAATATATGGAGTGGATGGGAAGTTGTTGAAGGCAGTGAAGAGTATGTATGAGGGTGCTAAGGCTGCAGTGCGTGTGGATGGCAAACTGAGTGAATCTTTCCATTTGAAGGTTGGATTGAAACAGGGATGTGTCATGTCTCCATGGTTGTTCAATCTGTATATGGATGGGGTTATAAAAGAGATACAAGGTCGGGCAGTGGATGTTGGAGCGGCCCTAGTGAGAGAGGGCAGTGATTGGAAACTACCTGTACTGTTGTTTGCAGATGATACTGTGTTGTTGAGTGAAGACGAAGGGGAGCTGCAAGGCTTGGTAGATGAGTTTGGGAGAGTGTGTAAGAAACGGAATCTAAAGGTGAATGTGGGGAAGAGTAAAGTGATGGTCTTCGAGAGAAGTGAAGCCAGTGAGTGTACAGTGAGATTGGATGGGAAGGAAATGGAGAATGTGAGTGAATTTAAGTACTTGGGCAGTGTGATGAGTAAGGATGGTAGTCTGGAGGGTGAAGTGCTCGAAAGGGTACAGCAGGGAAGGAAGGTTGCTGGTTCGTTGAAAGCAGTGATAAGAAACAGGGAGGTGAGCATGGAAGTGAAAAAGTTGTTACATGACAGTATTGTGATACCAACTCTGACATATGGAAGTGAAGCTTGGACCCTGTTGGAAGGACAGAAGTCAAAAGTGAGAGCAGTGGAAATGAGTTATTTGAGAGGAGCATGTGGAGTCACATAGAGAGACAGACTAACAAATGAGGAAGTGAAGGAGCGTTGTGGTGTGCTTGAGGACGTGATGGGAAGCGTTAGGAGAAACACGTTAAGGTGGTTTGGGCATGTGGAGAGGATGGAGAGTGAAAGATTGATGAGGAGAGTGTATGTGAGTGAGGTGGAGGGGGTGAGAGGGAGGGGGAGGCCGAGGATGAGATGGAGGGATGGAGTGGAGAGGTATATGAGAGAGGGGGGGTGTGAGTTGGGAGCGTGGTAGTGAAATGGCAGGGGACAGAGTGACATGGAGGCGATTTGTTTGTGGCCACCCCGTTCGGGATTGAGGCGTCTGGCAATAGATAGAATAGATAGATAGATAAATAATAATGAATAGTGAGATGAAATTTCTCTACAAACAACTGAGAATGTTCAGTTATGGAACAAACAGGTTTGTGGAGCACAGCCCTTCAATGGAGCGTGCCCTAATCGTCAAAAGACAGATTGAAGCTGCCTTCAAACCTTACATGTAATTAACCCCTTAACCGCGGGTCATCACTTCCGTGACGCTAGGGCGCAATGGATCATACCACGGGGTGTCACTTTTGTGATTTTGTGTTGTTTTGAATTCGCCCGGGCTTTCACGTGGTGACTTGTATCATCTGCCAGTATCCAACAATAGTCAGAGCTGCTAATCTCATCTGTTCTCCCATCCTTTGTTGACAGTTTAGCCATTTTCCCCCATTCTAGACTCCCCTCCCTACCTCCCCTCCATTTCCCTTTCGTGTCTTCTGCTCAGCCGCTCTACGCTACGTAAATCTTCTCCGGATTTTTCCTATTTCATCCATTGAAATGAGCCCTATGCCTTATTCTTATACAAAATAATATATATATTAAAAAAAAAAATAAGGTAATTGATAGTGCCATACACCTTGAATTGGCTAATTATCACTTGGCAACATCCAACCTGCACTCGTTCGCTAATTTCCCCTGCTTTGTTCCCCGTGAAATATGCCGTATGAGCTATTCTCGTAATATAAATGTATATAAGAAAGGCAGGGAGAAGCCTGAGTGATATTTATATTCACCTGGAACTACCTAATTTATTATGTATTGTCTAGATTTCCTACGACTTATTTCTTAGCATATACATTAGCAGCTGACATTTTCAACTCTTGGCTACCGAGATACGTACATCTCAGTTCACTGCCGTCCTTCATTGTGGAGGCATGTCGCAGTCGCGCCCCCCCATTTCTGCCGCTTTTGCACCGATTATAAAAGGCCCTGTGACCTCTACCCCTACTAAACATCGTGTGGGAAGCGGTAAAGGACTGTAGGTATATATAAGTTTAATAAAGTGCTAGAAATAATAAAGTGTGAGTGTGTGTATATGAATAAGAAATGACAATACGAGTGGCGAATTAGCGCGAGTGGGAGGCTCGTACGTGCTCGTATTTTACATTGCTTTCACAGTGTTTTTTTTTTTTTAGTATGGATTTCAAACTACTTGAAAATCATTGAATAGTGTTTCTAGTGTTAATATCTGGCAGTGGTATTCATATTACGGGAAGTCGGGAAGTGTAAAGTGGAGGCTTAGTTACCCAACTTCAGAAGTCTCCACAAGTCCTACGGTAGTCGATGAGTGCTAAAAAAACATCCCAGGAGAAAGCTGAAGGTATGTGCTAAATGCATATTTAATTATAATATTGTAGGACTAATAACTGATTTTTGGCAAATATTTTTAAAGAGTCAGTTGGAGCATGGATTTGTCCCGTGGGATGGGCACGGCGTGCCTCCGACAACCCTCGCGGTTTAAGGGTTAATGGACCAACTAAGGAGGCAACAATCCCAGCCCAAGATAATCACATTCTTTGATAGACGGACATGCCCAACTGCTCAGCCTTGCTCTGCAAGCCCTCACCCATCAACCTCAGGGGTAACTCAACCAAACACACTGACCACCGCCTCGCCAACCCATCAGCTGATGGACTTGATGATCCTCCCCCCCCTCCCCTGGCGCCAACGGGTATGCAAACGACGCACAATAAACATCACACATCGATCATAACTCATCATGCTTAACTACAATTTTAATAATTAATCTTCCTACAGAAAGGTGAATTGAGGAAAATGTATTGTACACTGATGAGAACTGATGAGAATTTATTGACATTACTGTACTGTATGGTATTTTAAAACCTTTTATTGTACAATTCATTGTATTTTGCATTATATTCGTGCATAATCATTTATCTTTATCATCAAAGCATCAGAAACACTTCTTTATCGTGTAGGCACATTTTCAGTGTGGTAGGGGTAACTAATTTGATGCTTGCGGATTTTCCATTCTCGCAGGGGTGTCTGTTCCCTAACCCCTGCAAGCATCAAGGGTTTACTGTACACTTAACCCTTTGACCACAGGGTTGTCGGAGGCGCGCCGTGCCCATCCCGCGGGGCAAGTCCGCACTCCGACTGACTTTTTAAAAATATTTGCCAAAAATCAGTTATTAGTCCTAGAATATTATAATTAAATATGCATTTGGCACATACCTTCAGCTTTCTCCTGGGATGTTTTTTTTAGCACTCGTCAACTACCGTAAGTCTTGTGGAAACTTAATGAAGTTGGGTAACTAAGTCTCCACTTTAAACTTCCCGACATCCTGTAATATGAATACCACTGCCTGATATTAACACTAGAAACACTATTCAATGATTTCCAAGTAGTTTGGAATCTATACTAAAAAAAAAAAAACACTGTGAAAGCAATGTAAAATACGAGCGAGTACGAGCCTCCCACTCGCGCTGATTCGCCGCTCGTATTGTCATTTCTTATTCATATACACACTCACACTTTATTATTTCTAGTACATTATTACACATATATATATCTACAGTATATATATCTACAGTCCTTTACCGCTTCCCACACGATGTTTAGTAGGGGTAGAGGTCACAGGGCCTTTTATAATGGGCGCAAAAGTGGCAGAAATGGAGGGGAGCAACTGCGACATGCCTCCATAATGAAGGAGGGCAGTGAACTGAGATGTACATATCTCAGTAGCCAAGAGTTGAAAATGTCAGCTGCTAATGTATATGCTAAGAAATAAGTCGTAGGAAATCTAGACAATACATAATAAATTAGGTAGTTCCAGGTGAATATAAATATCACTCAGGCTTCTCCCTTCCTTTCTTATGTACATTTATACTATGAGAATAGCTCATACGGCATATTTCACGGGGAAAAAAGCAGGGGAAATTAGCGAACGAGTGCAGGTTGGATGTTGCCAAGTGACAATTAGCCAATTCCAGGTGTATGGCACTATCAATTACCTTATTTTTTTTATATATATATATTATTTTGTATAAGAATAGGCCATAGGGCTCATTTCAATGGATGAAATCAGTGGAAAAATCCGAGGAAGATTTACGTAGCGTGGGGAGGCTATGGACATGATTGTGTGCAACACACATTTTAGAAAAAGAGTGAGTAGATTGATTACGTACGAGTCCGGGGGAAATAGTAGTCAGATAGATTATTTTCTGGTCAGGAGGGTTGATAGGAGATTAGTGAGGGATGTTAAAGTTATAGGAAGCGAGGAGTGTGTGCAGCAGCACAAACTGTTTATTTGTGACATGGTGCTTAAGGAACGAATGACGAGAAGGAGGACTTATGTACCTAGGAGGAAAATATGGAAGCTGGGAAACCAATCAGTAAGGGATGCCTTTTATAGTGAGATGAGGAGAGTGGTGGCTGAACAGGAAGCCGTAGATAGAGACGTTAATGAACAGTATAGAGCCCTTAAGAACAACCTCTTGAGAGTTAC
>JAGKTI010000026.1:107613-143172 GCA_018397915.1 Birgus latro | reverse complement strand
TGGGAGACATGTTATGTGCCGGAGGTGGGGCTGGAGTTAGCTCGGTTGCTAGAGTGAGAAGTGGTTGGAAGAAGTTCAGGGAGCTGTTGCCTCTCCTGACATTGAGAGGACTCTCCTTACGTGCTAAGGGGTCTTTGTATGCAGCATGTGTTAGGAGTGTGATGCTGTATGGTAGTGAGACCTGGGCAGTAAAGGAAGAGGATATTCGCAGGTTTAAACGTACAGAAATGACAATGATTAGGTGGATGTGCAGTGCGTCCCTGCGTGCAAGGCCTGGGGGGGCTGGGTTTACGATAGAAGAGTTGAGAGGTAGGATGGGACTGGAGTGTATTGGTGTTGTGATGAGGAGAGGTAGGCTGAGGTGGTTTGGACATGTGGAGAGGATGGGGGATGATAATTGGGTGCAGAGGGTGAGAAGTGTTAATATTGGGGGAGGGGTTGGGAGGGGTAGACCGAGAAAGACATGGGACGAGGTCATTAAATGTGACTTAAGGGTTAAGGGACTGAATAGGGAGGCTGCCAGAGATCGAGCAGCGTGGAGAGCCGCCATTAGGTGACCAAGGCCGACACATGCAAGCATGTTGGAGCCTTCAAAAACGAAAACGAAAACGGAGTGGCTGAGCAGACGACACGAGAGGGTAATGGAGAGGAGGTAGGGAGGGGAGTCTAGAATGGGGGAAAATGTCTAAATTGTCAACAATGGATGGGAGTACTGATGACATTAGCAGTTCTGACTATTGTTGGACATTGGCAGTGCTGATAGATGATACAAGTCACCACCTGAAAGCCCGGGCGAATTCAAAACACCACCAAAATCACAAAAGTGACGCCCCGCGGTATGATCCATTGTGCCTGAGCGTCACGGAAGTGACAACCCGCGGTTAAGGGGTTAAAGCAGCTGAAAGACCTTATCAATTCAATTCATATTCCTCCAGCTTGTTTCTGTACTTTTCTGACTATTTTCACTTTGGTAAATTACTTTTTCTTGCTGAAAAATTTCCTCCCTGTTATTGTCATGTTCCTTAAGCCATACCTACAATTGCTTCCAGCGCAATGGAAGAAACTCAGCGTACTCAAATGTGGATTTCGTTTCCCAATTTCCCAACTGGAGGTCCAGTAGCTCTGTAAGTGTACATTTACCGGTAAATAATTCAGGTTAGGCCACCAGTTAAGCTAGGTTAGGCCAGGTTTAGTTAAACACTTAGATTAGAACAGTCCCTTTCATCAATACATTAACGAGTCAGACAAGAGCTGTCACAGCAGAACAGCTAAAAACAATGGGGAAACAGATTTAAAAAGAAATGATTACCTACTAACCCAGAAATAATCAGAAAATATAACAGACTATCAGGAAGAACTGATTTGGTAAGGTGCTTTTACTGTTGAAAGTAAAGCATATGGTTAGCCCCCTCAGTGGCCATGAGTTCAGAAATTTGCATGCTCCTGTGGCCGGCCTCGGGACCATTTTTTCAAAGTTCTAAAATCAATTTCTTTTTCTTACAAATATGAAAAGACTTATCTGGCGCACCTGGCTTCCCCCCCCCCCACCAAACGTATCTCGTTATTTGGTATGATTCGTGAAAGAATTACTGTAATAAGATTGGGGTGCATGTTACATTAGCATTTAAACATATCGGTGAAAACATCTGAGATGAAGCGACCACCTGACTGCTTGGGATGGTAGAGTAGGGTCTTGTAAACATACCAGTGACCTTCATTCCCTTCCCATAATTGTTTGCAGTTTTTTACAGATCTCCCTAACTCAATGTCACTGACACCGATACAGTAAAACATTGTTCAAGGCTGGCAGCTATAAAGGGGTGAATGGAATACATTGTTGTTTGTAACACCACATGCGGTTTACATATCACGCAATGTATCCCACTACGTTACAGGGGTTGATGCCAGCAAGGGCATGCGGCCAGAAAACTTTGCCCCCACTACCTAGTGGCGGACTTTTCAGGGAAGGGGTGACGGGGATTCCACCGGCATAGATCGTGGGTCCAGGGCGAGATGGGGCTCAAACCTGTGCTAGAGGGTACAGGGCGTTGCGGTTCCCAGGCTGCCGCTTCCGCCCAATAGAGAGGGGCCCAAACCCGAGTAGCGCCCCAGGAGGGTGCCCCATCAGGGGGTGCATAATGGCGCGCTTGGAGGGTGTCCCTGCAGCTGTCCTGGCAGGGTGCCCTGAGGCCACTACAACAGCCACTGGTAAGCTGGTGGGCTAGGGGTCCCAGATCCATTGCCTGGACCTGGGACTGTGCAGTGGGTGGGGCCTGTGGTATGTCTACCCCCACTTTTATTATTACCGACTATGACTAAATACAAGAATTAGCTTTAAAGCAAGCGTGAGGACATTAAATCGCCCAGGGAGATAAGAGTGGGTTAATGGAATGGAGGAAAATTGAGGAGAAGAGCAGGGGAAGTCGTTGAGGCATTCAGTATGTGATGGGTAGATGTGGCATGTTTGCAGGAAGTCCAGTACAGGGGTGGATCATCCAGAAAGATTGTTGGGAGTGATTGCTACTATAAGTTGTTTTGGCAGGGGGGACGGATATGGGGGTGTGGGTGTGTTGGTTGTGGAGAAATGGGTGGAATATGTTATGAATGTTATGAGAGTATGTGATAGGATATTGGTAGTGAATATTTTGTTTGGTGGCATGTGCTTCACAGGAAAGCTTGGATGAGTTAGAGAAGGATAGATTTGGGATGACTTAATATGTGTAGTAGGTGGTATGGGGGATGATGAGATAGTGGTTTTGGGAGGGGACTTAAATGGTCATGTAGGTGAAGTAACTCAAGGTTATGAAGGAGTACATGGGGGATGTGCATATGGTATAAGAAATCCGGACAGGGAAAGGATACTTCTAGTCTGGGGAGGCAATGAACATGATTGTGTGCAACAAACATTTTAGGAAAAGAGAGAGCAGGTTGATTACATACGAGTCTGGAGGAAATAGCAATCAGATAGATTATTTTCTGGTCAGGAGGGCTGATAGGAGGTTAGTGAGGGTTGTTAAAGTTATAGGAAGTGAGGAGTGTGTGCAGCAGCACAAACTATTGATTTGTGACATGGTGCTTAAAGAATGAGTGATGAAAATGAGGACATAAGTATTGTACCTAGGAGGAAAATATGGAAGCTGGAAAACCAAGCAGTAAGGGAAGCCTTCTATAGTGAGATGAGGAGACTGGTAGCTGAACAGGGAGCCATAGACAGAGGCATTAATGAACAGTACAGAGATCTCAAGAACAACCTCTTGAGAGTTACTGATGCAATATGTGGTTAGACAAGAAGCCCACTAACACATAAAGTAACCTGGTGGTGGGATGAGGGTGTTAAAAGCTGTAGTTAAGGAGAAAAGAAGGCTTTTCCAGGAATGGAAGAAGGGTGGTAACAAGGAGAAATACTTGGCTGCCAAGCGTAGGGCTAGAAGAGAGGTATACAGGGCGAAGTCTGAGTCACAAAAGACTTTTACTTGATAACCTAAATCATGTGGAAAGGAAAAATATGATATTTAAGGTGGCAAATCAGGTGAAGAGGGATAATTGGGATATTATAGGTGAGCAGTATGTGAAGAATAATGAAGGAAGGGTAGTGGTGAACAGTGGGGATATTAAAGATGCATGGAGAAAGCATTATAGGTGGTTCCTGAATGAGGAGTTTGACTGGGACAGGGAAGGTTTGGAGCCAGCAGATCCAGTGTTTGGCCTTGGCCTTTGATTGACACTGCTACTGTGAGTGAGGCAATAGGCAGGATGCAGGTGGGGAAGGCAGCAGGCTTGTCTGGGTTGACTGCCGAAATGTTGAAGGTCTCAGGAGATATAGGGGCGAGGTTAGTTTCTGACCTGATAAATATGATTATATATGAGTGATTGGCTGAAGAATGTAATTGTAAATGTGTAAAAAGGGAAGGGTGATGCCCTAGAAAGAGGAAATTATAGAGGTATAAAGCTGAGTTCTTGAAGGTATGATTAGAGAAAGAGTGAATATTGATGAGATGCAGTTTGGGTTTATGCCAGGCAGGGGGACCAGTGATACCATATTCATTGTTCGACAGCTTTAGGAAAAATATATAGGAAAGAAAAGGGAACTGTACTTTGTTTTTGTTGATTTGGAAAAGGCCTTTGACAGAGTCCCTAGAGAGGTGGTGAAGTGGGCAATGAGAAAGCTTGGGTTGGAGGAGTGGTTGGGTAGGGTGGTTATGGCCATGTATGTGGGTGCTTGCACCCAGGTAAGAGTGAATGAAGATCTGAGTGATGGGTTTTCTGTGAATGTTGGTGTGTATCAGTTTTGAGTCCCTTGTTGTTTATCATGGTACCTGAAGCCCTCTCATGTGTCTTCAGAGATGGACTCCTGTGGGAGATGTTGTATGCTGATGATTTGGTGTTGACTGCAGAGAATGAAAGGGAGCCAGAGGAAAGATTTAGGAAGTGGAGAGATGGTATGGGGCACAAGGGCTTAAGGGTAAATGCGGATAAAACAAAAGTGATGATATCTAGGGTTGGTGGTGGTACAGTCAAAGAAGAGGAAGAGTGGCTATGTGCAATTTGCCACAAGGACGAGGGAAGTAATTCCATCTTGCGCAGTGTTTGTGATAAATGGGTGTACAAGAGATGTAGTGGTATTAGAAGCAGACTGTGAGATAATGCCGATTTTATGTATGCGGCATGTCAGGATGAGTAGGTGGAGACTGTCAGGTGTGAAATGATTGAACTTGCTGATGAGTCTCTTGAGTGTGTGGAAGACTTTTGTTACTTGGGGACATGTTATGTGCTGGAGGTGGGGCTGGAGCTAGCTCTGTGGCTAGGGTGAGAAGTGGTTGGAAGAAGTTCAAGGAGCTGTTGCCTTTCTTGACACTGTGAGGACTCTCCCTACGTGCCAAGGGGTCTTTGTATGCAGCGTGTGTTAGGAGTGTGATGCTGTATGGTAGCAAGACCTGGGCAGTAAAGGATATTCGCAGGCTCAAACGTACAGAAATGACAGTGAATAGGTGGATGTGCAGTGCATCCCTGCTTGCAAGACCTGGGAGAGCTGAGTTTACGATCGAAGAGTTGAAAGGTAGGATGGGACTGGAGTGTATTGGTGTTGTGATGAGGAGAGGTATATTGAGATGGTTTGGTCATGTGGAGAGGATGGGGGATGATAATTGGGTGCAGAAAGTGAGAAGTGTTAATACTGGAGGTGGGGTTGCGAGGGGTAGACTGAGAAAGACATGGGATGAGGTCATTAATTCTGACCTCAGGGTTAAGGGACTGAACAGGGAGGCTGCCACAGATCGAGCAGCATGGAGAGTCGCCATTAGGTGACCAAGGCCGACGCATGCAAGGAAGTTGGAGCCTTCAAAAACGAAACAAAACAAAACGATCAATACTCTCTCTTTCACACATACGCATAAGAACAAACAAAAGAATGGGCAGTAAATGTACAGTTAACTAAGGGGCAGAAATAACTGTATCAAACGAAGAATATGGAACTGAATGCTGACATACGAGAACACATGGGATGAAAGAGTAATTTTTTTCTGATTAGTAAATGTTTTTGTTCCATTTCATCCCCTAAAATTGTGAAACCCATAAATTTTCATCCAAGCATACAGCCTAAAGACCTTACCTATTCAATTCATATTCCTCGAGTTTGTTTTCTGGATTTTGCTGACTATTTTGAGGGTGGTAAACTACCTTTTCTTGCTGAAAGATTTCCTCCCTTATTATCATCATCACGTTCCTTAAGCTGTACCTACAACTGTTTCCAGCATAATGGAAGAAACTTACTCAGCGTGCTCAAAGGTGGACTTCGTTTCCCGATTTCCCAACTGGAGCCCAGGTTATAGGTTAGGTTAGGTTTAATTATTAGGTAGTAAACCCTTGTGATCGGGTTGTGAGCAGGAGGTGTGGGTGGGGGGTAGACTCTATCTATCTATCTATCTATCTATTGCCAGACGCCATAATCCCGTAAGGGGTGGCCATTTGACTCTGAGTTATTTGTTTTACAGGGAGGGGCACTAACCCTCCACCAACCCACTTGTTGACACGTAGGGAGCATGTATGGTTTGGTTATATGGTTACCACCCAGCATTGTAAATGGTTTCTTGGTTTACAGGAAACCATTTGGCTTGTCACTCAATGTAAAGCCACCTGTAAAGGAAAGAAAAGCAATAAGAAGTGACAGGAAAGATGGGAGAAATAGGAAGAGAGGAGGGCAGGCTCAGAAAGAGAATGATAAAGGCTAAGGAAGAAGTAGGCAGCACTACATCAAGTGAGTGGATGATGGTCGCCACCACCTACCACTGGGGGTAGACACGCTCATTTATCCATGCCTCGCTCGCAAGCAACCGGGTGCTTGCTGTTTAAATTGGAGCTATTGTACGGATAATTCTGTGTATTACCGTACCACTGAACCATTCGGTCACGGCCTGGATATACTGAAACCTGGATAATCCGAACCTAGATGATAGAGTTTTCAACGTACAATATATCGGAAAAAATCTGATAAAGCCAGAAGCATCTGGACTGCCTGACCATTTCAGCTAATGTTCACCACAATAAGGTAAATAGACATGTTTATCAATGTACAGTACAGTATTATTATATACAGGTATAGTATACCCTGGTTTAACGATAAAGTTGGTTAGGTAAAAACCCATCGTTGGGTGGGGTATCGTATATCAGGGTAGATTTAACATGTAAATTACTGTAATGGGATGCATTTTTCAGCCATGGGTTTCCCATCCAACCAAGTCCAAAACCTACCCAAATGAGCCCAAAAACAAGTTTAAAGCCAATCTAAATGGCCTGACAGCTGTAAAAGAAGCTAACCTAAGCCTAACACCTGTAAATAACTCACTAAAACCAACAAATAAAATAAGAAAATCATTAAATATAAGCCTGGAAAAAAACAAGCTGAGTAAAGTATACCCCAAAATGACAATGTTCACCCCACCTATGGCTAAAACACATTAACCTAAGTCTAAAAACAGTTTATAAATCAACCTGAACACACAATTTTAGTCTAAAATATATTCAAAATTGGTAAAAAAAAATAAAAACCCATCGTTAAACTGGAGTTTATCCATCGTTAGGTGGGGTATGATGGTATCTCTACCCCCACTGTTAAGCCGGGTATATAGGGGTATCGTATATTAAGGTATACCTGTATATTATACTATTTAATTATTGTAGAGAATGTACAATACAGTGCAGTACTGCAGTGGTACTGAAAACAGTTTAAACTGAGCTGCTACGTTCATCATACGATGGAAAACGTGTAGCTGCTACATACATCATATGAGCAATTTTTTTTTTTTTTTTTTTTTTTTTTTAATGGGTGCATTTCTAACACCATTTGGCATCTCAACTGAGCTATTTCTGTCACCACCCGTTTGTCCCGCCACCACCCATGCATCCTTAGTATTTCCCTATTACAGTACAGTAATCCCTCATTTATCCGGACATAATAGAGCCAATGGCATGTCCGGGTAGTGGCAACATCCGGATAATGAACACTATTCCCCTACCATACCCAGACCCTACCTATACCCAACCTTCAACCTATACCTAACCTATTTGTACAGTACCTATGCTTAATTTGGCAGTGTTTTTTTTGCCATTCAGGCCTATTTAGACATCAAAACACCCATAGAAATATCCAGAGTAATGCTAAACACTGAGAAAACCATGCAGAAAAACCACTGGAAACCAAAACCATCCTACCTATACACTACTGTATGTACAATACCCCTACTTATTTTGGCAGTGTTTTCTGGTCATTCTGTCATATTTTGACATCAGAACATACATAGGATTATCCATAATAATTTTCAAAGCCAAGAAAACCATGCAAAAAAAAAAAATAATAATAATCCCTACCTGTACACTACTGTATGTACAGTACCCCTCCTAATAATGGTGGTTTTCAGATCAATATGCCATATTGAGACATCATAACACACATAGGAATATCTAAAATAATTCTAAACACCAAGTAAACCACGAAGAAAAACAAAACAAAAAAACTCCAAAACACCCTACCTATATATTTTACTACTGTATGTACAGTACCCCTCCTAATTTTGGCACTGTTTTCAGTTCAATCTGCCATATTTAGACATCAAAACACACATAGGAATATCCAAAGTAATGCTAAACACCAAGAAATCCATGAAAACGAAACAAAACAAAACAAAAAAAGAAAGAAAACCAAAAAACACCTTACCTATACACTACTGTATGTGTCAGGGGAAATTTATGTTTGCATCCTGGCGTGAGGTCGCCAGATGTCAGGGGAAAATTAGGTATTTCAAAGGGATAATGATATTGTATAACTCGAGTATACAATGTATAGCTATGTGTGCTAAGAATGACTATCGAGTCATTTACTAAGAGAGAATAGACTCGTGAAATCGAGCAGCGATTTCACTTTATGCTGGCTCACTTCGCCAATTCTCTAGAGTCGAGAATTTATAGACTTTCTCAACGGTACACAGCAGAGACTAGACGCTCAATTAGGCTGTAATATTGTACCGTTGGCCTCAAGAAAGTTAGTTTCTCCCCTTAACAATCAAAAATGATAATAATAAAGATAAACAGGATCTTGGCTGAACCAAACTCCTAGCTAGCACAATGGATTTAAGGATTAATGCCTAAGTACCAGTCATGATTTAATACAATGAGTTGTGCTAACGTGGAGTAGCAAAACTATATTAAATAAGTGGGAAAATTAAACACGACTGTTACATTTAACAAAGCTCAAGAAAACGAACTGTAAATTTATTAAATACAAGCAAATAAATTTATGTTACAGGACTCCAATTCAAATCAAGGGAAGGGAAATGCACTCACTCACTCAGACAAACAGCTAAATATCTCAAAAGCTTAAGCCTAGGAAAAACAAGAAAATACTAATCGGTATGGATGAAACCGAGCTGCTGCGACGATCACCAAGGGGGTGGGAGCTGCGGGACACACGCCAATACAAGCTGAGATCTGAAATCGCTAAGAAATCACCCAAGCCTTAGAGGCGTACCGCGGCGCGCCGTGTCTACAGACAGACTGAGCTCCGATTTGAATACATAGCGCGACGAGCGCGGGAAGATGGCGCGGCCGGCGTATAACGGCTCAGAGCGGAACCGATAATTCAAAAATTATCGCTCAAAGGAACGTACTGCCCGCACATAGAAACAATTACTCGCGGTAGAATGACGAAAGTTTTGACAACATGAGCGAATACAAGCACGCAAGTGGACGGTTTGAGAGAATGAGCGAACATCGTACATTTCATAAGAATTCGTTCCTCCCGCAAAATCACTCGATGTCACAATTTACTTAACATGACTTTATGATGTAGAAAATTCGTGACAGTATGTACAGTACCCCCTCCTAATTTTGGCACTGTTTTCTGATCATTCTGTCATACTGAGACATCAAAACACACATAGGATTATCCATCTAAAGCTAAACATCAAGAAAACAATGCATAAACAACAAAAATCCACAAAAAACCTGAAGATGGTTTGAAAATCAGTTATCTGTGACGAGTGATTGCTCGCAAGGCTTAAAAAAAATTCCACGGCCAAATATGCCAATGGAAATTGGTTATATTGGCATAAATTGTGTACCATCATCATCGCTGGTGTTTATACTATAAGGTAAGCTAATTAAAATACATAAAACTGATAAGTAAAAGTACAGAAATGTAGTGAGAATAAGTGTTCAGGAATCATATAACTTTCCACTATCCTAGTGCAAAATTTTGCCAGCACCTTCCAAGAGTTAAGCATATGTCTAGATGCAGAATTTCACGAGCTTTCTCATGGATTTTGCAGAATTTCAATATGACCAATACTAGTCAAGTAAATCGCAAAAAAATTTTAAAACTCATGAGTCAGTGTTATCACCACGTAGGAGGGTAGGGACAGGGAGTGAGAGGGGAGCCGGGAGGGTAAGGAGGAGGGACAGGAGGGGGGAGAAGCGAGGCTGTGGGCAGGATTCTCCCCCTTCTGTCACAAGGCGGACGGGCGCTTTTACCGTACATTTACTCGTGGCTTGTGGTCTGTTAGACTTCGAGTGGCCATACAGAAACACAACTCATGGTGACCGCGGGACTTTAGACATTCAGTAGAGGGGCAGACAGCTGCTGTCACTGAACACGTACTTGTAGCTTGTGGTCTGTGTTACAATCTCACGGGCAGTGAGGAAAGGCTTAGCCTGATGGCCGTGCGACTTTGGACATTGAGTGGGGATGCGTATTGACGTTTTGACACCATTTGTGGGTTACAGTCATATTACTCGGGTGCTGGAGGTTCGATGGGAGTGATCAGATGAGCGCATGACTTTGACCATTCAGTACAGGGGCGGATGGATATTTTAGCTGTGGTCGTGGGTTACGGCCTACATCCCGCTCACGGCTCGAGCCCAGTGGCCTTGAAATTGAATGTTTGAACATGTCGGCTGGTCAGCCAAAGTTCTTGGGGACCTTTACGCCCAGATAATAACAAGCAGATTCAGATAATGGTTTAATAGAGCCAAGGTCCAGCGTCTGGATAATGAACACGTCCAGATAAATGAGGGTCTATTGTACTGGTGTGGAGATGCGACCTTCATTACAGGTATAGTACTGCGCACGGCTGAACTAAGGTAAATAATGAACTCATGTATGTTTTTCCTATACTTTTCCATTCTCTGTTTCATTTCATATGAGCAACAATTATTTTTGAGAAAATTTTTTTCCCGTTTTTTCTGCACATGGGAGGATAGACCATGAAATCTAATGCAGCAATTGTCGGGTTAAAAACTGTTGGTGCGATCCTGACTATCAATGTCTGATATATCAGAGAAAGTCCAGGTTAGCAGGGAGAAGTCCGGATGTCGCTTTCATCGGAATTTCGCTTCTTTTGGAATGGCCTGGGACCCAATTAGTTCGTTATAGTAAGGTTTTACTCTACGTGGTCATTACAGTTATCTTATAGGCAAATTTCTGTATCATTTTTGCAAAACTGGGTATAACATCCAGTTCATTGTTCTGTTAATTGGCAGGTAATCAGTAATCAGCCTAATTGGCCACTTTGTGGATTAATTGGTGATTGGCCTTTTGACTAATTAATTGGGGCCAGTTAGTTGAAGAAGCTTATTTCTGTCTTTTATACTAACCTGCATAAAGTATTAATGTCAGTATGTGAGTATGGTGATGTTACCAAAACTCTGATACCCTCTCCAAAGCATTTATTTCAAGCAAGTTCCCATACAAATTATTAGTTACAGTGTATTATCTATATTAGTTTTATGTGCTCCTTCTGTTTATTTTTACCATTTCCTATATTACAGAACAGACTGACAGATAATGAAAATTAAAGAACCAAGTTTTTCATCTTGTTATAGTTGTTCATAAAGATCAATACATTTTCTGTACATTACCATTTCTAGTAGCATCTAGAATCACCACAAGAACAAGAAAAATGGCAAATTCTAACAAATTACAACCAGGATGCACAGAACGAGGTGTTGCAACAAAGCAAAATTAGCCTATAGAAGAGTAGCAAATGACTAAGCCCATTTGCACTCCATACAGGAGATGGCAGTTGGGTAGTAAACAAAGTTGAGAATAATTCAGCCCAACCCTACACAGCAAACAATCATATAGCGAGGATGACTGAATTTATTTTAGAGGCTGTTGTTTCAATCCCATTTTTGCCCCCTTTGTAATAAAAAGAACTTCAGAAATGTTTCTATAAATGCATGGTATTTCTATAACTGGAGATTTTGGTGCAAGATAAGCTGTAAGCAAATACTTCCGCATGACTTAGGCTGGGAGCAGCCTGAGCAGGACTGCGGTCACAGAGAAAAGGGAAGCAGGAGTGTGGGCCACATGGAAAAGCATGGGAAGAGCCATGCATATTGTGTGGGCAGGAACAAAGGTAACGGGGAACTCCATTGACTCTCGTGCGCATCTAGATGCTTCTCAGATCATAAAAACCTCGTTATTCCACACCGCAGCTGGTTTCTGACCAAAACAGTGGTGCATAATCTGTGGTTTCTCATGGTTTTGAAGGATTCAGAGACAAGGCCCTACTTGAGGAGTTAATCCCATGTGATGGAGATCACCTTGGGACTAGTTCCTGACCATCCCCCTTTGCTGAACTTTTTCAGTGTTTCAGTAACACAGAGAGTAGGCCAGCATGCTCTCCAGTACAAGTTTCTCTAACTGTCTACACCAGTCTACATGCACAGTACACACTACACTTCCTTAAAAAAAAAAAAAAAAATGGCACACAATAACCAGGCCTCCGAGTCCCCAGGGTGGGGGACCATAAATGCCCCCATCCGCCCCTCTCCCGGTGACGACTCAGTGAAATACCTAGAACCACTGTCAGACTCACTTCTTCTTCATTTCTGCAACATTCTCTGGCTTTCCTCTAACTTTGTCGAACACCACCTCTCCTCCTTTAAACCCCATCTTCTCATCCTGACAGAGACTCAGCTGTCTGAGGCAACTGACAGCAAACCCTTTTCTGTTTCCTCCTACTTCCTCTATACTCATTTCAAAGCCAAAGGTGGCTGTTGTGTATATGTACGCAACGACTTATCTTGCTCTCGAGTTGTTGAACTCGATTGTCCTGAATTCTCTACTCTCTGGCTTCAGTTTTCCTGTCATTCTCTGCCTAATTCTACTGACAGTGAAAAATTCTTTAACTATCTTACTTCTACGATGAAACACATTCTATCCATTTTTCCTTTCTCTGAAATCTCCATTCTAGGAGACTTCATTGTTCACCACCATCTTTGGCTCTCCTCTCCTTTCACTGATCCACCTGGTGAACAAGCCTACATCTTTTCTCTCCTTAACGACCTAGAGCAGCATGTACAGCACCCTACCCGTATCCCTGACCGCCTTGAAGAGAGCTCCAACATACTTGACCTCTTCCTTACCACTAATCCATCTGCTTACGCTGTTAATCTTTCCTCTCCGTTGGGCTCCTCCGATCACAACCTTATCACCTTGACCTGTTTTATCGCTCTGGCACGGCCTGTGGACGAGGGCCCTCAAAGGAACGACGACTGTGGCACTTTGGAGCTGCAGATTGGGAGGCCCTCAGGCAGTACGTGTTTGATTTTCCCTGGAATGATTATTGCTTCCATGGCTGGGAGCCATCTGAGTTTGCTTTGCACATTTCGGAAGTTATTCTCTCGGGCATGGAAGCATACATTCCCTTCTCATACCCTTTGACTAATGCAAGAAAGCCTTTGTTTAATCACGCTTGTTCTAATGCTGTCGATAACAAGGAAAGGGCCTACAAAAGGTACAAGAGCCAACCCACCCCTGAATCACATCTTGTTTATGTTTCTGCCTGGAATTGTGCTAGGTCTGTTTTTCGCTCTGCTAAAAATAATTTCATCTGTACTAAATGCTCTCAACTCTCCAACTCGAATTCTTCTTGCTCCTTTTGGCACCTTGCCAAAAACCTTTCTAACAACTTTACCTCATCATCCTTCCCTCCTCTTTTTTACTCTGTTGGCTCTGTATCTATTTCTTCTACTGATAAAGCAGAACTCTTCGCTCAATTCCACTTTAGACGATTCTAGTGCTGTTCCTCCATCACTTCCCCCCTCTGACTTCCTTATGGCTGGCATTAAAATTTCTTCAGCTGATGTATTTTCTGCCATCACTGGCCTTAATACTAACAAGGCATATGGGCCTGTTGGAGTCCCTCCTGTTGTCCTCAAGAACTGTGCTTTTGTTACACCCTTCTTGCTGGAAATTTGCTCTCATTCGGCCAGTCCCAAAGAAAGGTGACCATTCCCAACCTTTAACTATCATCCAATTGCTTTAATATCCTGTGTCTTAAAAGTTTTCGAGTCAATTCTTAACAGAAAAATTTAAAAGCATCTTTCTTATCACAATCTTCTTTCTGATCGTTAGTATGGGTTCCGTCAGGGATGCTCCACTGGCGATCTTCTCACCTACCTTTTAGACTCCTGGTCATCCTCCTTTCGGGACTTTGGCGAAAGCTTTGCCATCGCACTTATCATCTCAAAGGCTTTCAGTCGAGTCTGGCATAAATCTTTAATTTCCAAACTGCCCTCTTACGGTTTCTATCCTTCTATGTGTGCCATCACCTCTAGCTTCCTTTCTCGTCATTCTATAGCCGCTGTTGTAGATGGCCATTGTTCTTCTCCTAGATCTATCAACAGTAGTGCTCCTCAGGGCTCTGTCCTATCACCAATTCTTCCTTTTATTCATCAATGACTTTCTAAGCTGTACATCTAACCCAATTCACTTGTACACTGATGATTCCCTCCTTCACCTTTCCATTCGGTTCTCGCAATGTGCATCTCAGCAGTTGCTTCAACAAACAAGGGATGAGGCTATGGCACACCTAATGTCTGACTTGGCTTGTATCTCTGACTGGGGTAAAAATAATCTTGTTGTTTTTAACCCGCCCAGTCCCGACTGATTGTTTACCCAGCCTACCCCCCAGATCTCGAACGATTTTTGACTTTTTGTTTTTTGGCTCAAACCTCCGCTTTTGGTGAGAAACATTGAAAATTGATAGAGAAATTGCCATCCTGAGCTTGAAAATGTTGATACAGGTGTGATTCAACCTTACGTTTTCCTTCTTTTTCAGGTTACCTTGCTAAAGAAAATGAAGTATGGAATAGTTAACTAATTCAAGCCACTTTAAATTACATATTTATTTATTTATTTGGTATGAATTTATGTGTAGTACAAGTCTGTATTGGTTTTCACAGAATAATATGGGCGATAAAAGCACTGTTCACTCACCCAAAACTCCAGTATATGGCACCTTCCTTTACGACATTACCACCTCATCACTTCTGTTTGTTTCTACCTCTAGCTTCTTTGTTTCTTTGTCCTCCACCTCAGGAATCACTTTCACCATGAATTTCATCATTGGAGAGACCGTGGGGCAACATACCTTTACTGGCCAGGTTACTGCTAACAAGTGAATTGCCCAGTGTGGGGGCGGAGGGAGGGAGGTGGGAGGGGGGTTAGGTGGGGCAAGGCAGTATCCCTGCTTGACAGCAGGTAAAGGAAGGTCTCCCACATATGCCTACCAAAAATCACCCGTGAATGTTGAAAAATGTGCACACAATGGGCCTTGCAATTGAGTGACGTACGATGCACGTCGGTGGGTCTGTCCGCGGAAAAAAGTAGCGACGTGCATCGTATGTCGGTGGGACCCGGCGGGTTAATGCATCAGAAACTCAGTTTTTACACCTATCAGCCTGACACAATTTTCCACATGAGTACCCACTAATGTTTAATAATATCCAGCTCAATCCTGTATCATCCTCGAAAATGCTTGGGGTTTCATTCACAAGGGACTTATCTTGGAAAGATCATACTGCATCTCTTGTAGAATCTGCTTCCAAGAGATTGGGTGCTAAGCCAACTCCATACCTTCTTTACCCCTGCACAGTTGTTGACTTTATACATGAGTTTTATTCACCCCTGTATGGAGTACAACTCTCATGTGTGGGGAGGCTCCCCACATGCAGCTCTTCTCAATAGGGTGGAGTCAGAGGCTTCTTGTCTCATTAACTCTCCTCCTCTTACTGGCTCCCTTCAACCTCTGTCTGTTCGCCGCACTGTTGCATCTTTATCTCTTTTGTATCACTGCTTCAATGGTCACTGCTCCTCTGAACTGTCTGCTTGCATCCCTACACCTCTACGATGGGTGCATAGCACCCATTTAGCAACACTTTCTCATCCCTTTTCTGTCCAACTCTCTAATGCAAGAGTTAACCGTTACTCCCAGTCCTTCATTTATGCAACAGGTCAACTCTGAAACTGTCTCTCCTCTGTCTGTATTTCCTACTTCCTATGATCTCCAGTCTTTCAAAGGCAGTGTGTTGAGGCATCTCAAAGTGAATGGATCTTGAAGTTGACTTTTGTCGGGAAGCCGACATGCATCCCCTCAAGCAGGTGTAAGACACACAGCGGTGACAGAGGTGCAAATGACACCGCCTGCCGGAAGTGAGTTAAGGATGAAGTGCGGACAGGGGAGAAAGAGTAGCGATTCGGTGTACAGCTGTGGGCAATAGGGAGATGGAATAAGGAAGAGAGGTTGAGAGGAAGAAATAAATAGAGGAAGGAGGAGGAGAGAGAGAGGAGTAGTGCGGGTGGTGTTGGTCGAGTTGTTTACACAGGAAAAGTGTTGGCTAGGCAGTTCAGACCGTGAGAGCGCGTGCTGACACAGCGAGTCTGATCGGGCCTCTACGGTGGGTGAAGCGGGTGACATGTGGGTGACGGCGCTGGGTGAGTGGGTGACTCATCATCACCCACCACACCCCATATGACTGCTGGCGAATATTGGCAACCTTTTGAGGCCAGAAAGGGGTACAGACCTCAGTTCAGACTAGAACTTGGCGAAGAGCAGACAGAGAGCTGGAGGACGGTGAGACAGCTTGGCGCGCTTGGTGCAGAGACGTCGCTGTATAGCCGAGAGTAAAGTTCCAGGGAGCCAGCATGAGAGCATTACTGGTAGTAAGTGAAAGTACATGCTTTGTGACCGCGGGTATAATTGACTAGCAGTGCTATTTATTTGTCTGTCGTCTGGGAACTAGTAAGGACTCCTAGTTGTCTGTGTCTGAGAACTAGTAAGGACTCCTAGTTAGAAACCGGAAGGAGTCTAAGAACTAGTAAGGACTCCTAGTTTGAAACGGAGGGAGTTAAGATTTTAAATGTTTAAGTGTGTTTTTCTTATATTGATGTAACAGTGATTTCATATATATGAATAACTAAAGAGTGCTATATATATATAACAGCACTAGTGAGTTTTTACAAGACTGGCTTTGCTTTATTAAAATAGTGTTAATATTCCAGTGATTTTAAGAGTAGACGTGTATGTGCGGTTTTTAGGTACTTATGCACGTAGTGAAGTGAGGTGGGAATTACCTCAGAGTTATTTGTAGATTTTTGTAAATACTATTTTGTAATTAAAGCCTAGAAAAGCCATATTACTTTTTCACTTCTTCCAGTTCCCAGTTTTAAGTACATGTGTGTCGGGGCATTTTAGTGAAGTCCCCCCATGTCGTGCGTTACCTGTGTCGAGGCGGAGTTAAACTACGCTACCACTTGATATTAAATACGGGAGGATTTATTCCCGAGAAATACCGTAACGACACCCGGGTAGCGGCACGACACTTTCCTTTGTAATGTTTTTGTTTTTTTCTTGGAAGGAACTGTTTGCGGGCTCCTGGCCTATGGTTCCTTCTTTCTTGCATTAAAAAAAAAAAAAAACTAACTAGCTAACTCTTCATCCCTACCCTCAGAACCCCAAACCTCAAGTGCATCTCAGGTCTTAATATATTACGTATTTCTTCCTTATTGTGCCCTCTTGATCATTTTCTATTAACCTAACCATGCCTGTGTGTGTGTTTCTGATAATGTACTTACCATAATGGTTTGTATATACAGTGGGCTCACACAGTACGTGTGATCACAGTGTGCGAATCGTATAGTACATGAGGGACCCAAATTATTACCATAAAACTCTGAATGCGCGAGTTTAGCCCACAATACACGAGGCAGAGGCAAGGAGTGGCCCAAAACCGTTATTTTCCCAGACTACCCCCCCCCCCCACATGATGCAACTTTATGCCCTAGAAGAAGACATCAACCTAGAAATGGACGACACAGGTGAACCCCCACCCACCTCAGCTAACAAGTCTGGTGTGGCATTTGGCATAATTTTTCAGTAAAGGATGCAGTTGACTGTATCCTACAAGCCTGGGACAAGATAACCCCTGCAACTGTGAATGATGTGTGGCGACTACTCGTGCCTCACTTATGCACGAACCACGGGATGGCCATTCAACCAATGGTGAAGGCTGAGGCAGCCATGCTGACAGCAGTTCAAGCTGTACCAGGTTTTGAGGATGTAACATTATCGGACATACGAGAAGTGCACACTTCTACCAAGGAACAGCCTCCCCAAGAAGTGTTGCATCGGGTAGACGAGGCTGATGTTGAGACCGAGGCCAGGCAGAGTCAAGTAGAGGAGCCTAGTGTGATGGAGGATGGCATAGAACTGTCAGTGTCAAGGATAAGCAAGATCCTTGTGGCAGTGGATAAGCTCAAAGAAGAACTGAAGGAACAGGAAATCCGCAAGCAAAGAACAGAGGAGGTTCTTGTTAACATCGACAAAGCTTTCCGCTTCTACACAGACAGGCAAGAAATTAACAGGAGGAAGCAGACGCTCATAATAAGTTACACACGGCGGCCTCAAGTAAGTGAAAGTGAGGAACCAGCTACATCGTCTGATACAGAGGAAGAAGAGGATGCAATGTCAGTTGTGTCAGCATTGGTCTTTGAGGGGTGGAGTAGACTGTAGCACCAGTCGAGCAGGGCAGTACTCCCAAGGAGGATGGAAAGCTGATGACAGGGAGAGCTGGAGCTCCCGTTTCATCAGCCCTCAGGACTTGTTCCTGACCATCCTCCTTTGCTGAACTTTTTCAGTGTCTCAGTAACACAGAGAGTAGACCAGCATGCTCTCCAATACAAGTTTCTCTAACTCTCAACACCAAACTACATACACGCTACACACTACACTTCCTTTTCAAAATTTTCTTTAAAAAAATGGCTACTGAAAATCGTGCCTCGGAGTCCCCGGGGGGGGGACCATAAATGCCCCCACCATCCGCCCCTCTCCCGGTGTCGGCTCTCGGAGCTGCCTGGAACCACTGTCTGACTCACTCCTTCTCCATTTCTGTAACATTCGCGGCATTTCCTCTAACTTTCACTCTGTTGAGCATCACCTCTTCTCCTCTAAACCTCACCTTCTCTTTCTTTCTGAGACTCAGCTGTCTGAGACAACTGACAGCAAACCCTTTTCTGTATCCTTCTACTTTCTTTATTCTCATTTCAAAGCCAAAGGTGCCTGTTGTGTATATGTACGCAACGATCTATCTTGCTCTCGTGTTCCTGAACTTGATTCTTCTGAATTCTCTACACTCTGGCTTCGGCTCTCCTGTCATTCTCTGACTAAATATATCTGTGCTGTTTACTTATCTCCTAATTCTACTGGCTACCAAAAATTCTTTGACTATCTTACTTCTACGATGGAACTCATTCTATCCATTTCTCCTTTCTCTGAAATCTCCATTCTAGGAGATTTCAATGTTCACCACCACCTTTGGCTCTCCTCTCCTTTCACTGATCCACCTGGTGAACAAGCCTACATCTTTTCTATCCTTAATGACCTAGAGCAGCTTGTACAGCACCCTACCTGTATCCCTGACCGCCTTGGAGAGAGTTCCAGCGTACTTGACCTTTTCCTAACAACTAATCCTTCTGCTTACACTGTTAATCTTTTCTCTCCGTTGGGCTCCTCCGATCACAACCTTATTCCCTTAACCTGTCCTATTGCTCCAGTACAGCCTGTGGACCCTCCAAAGAAATGCCGCCTGTGGCACTTTGGAGCTGCAGATTGGGAGGCCCTCAGGCAGTACTTCTTTGATTTTCCTTGGAATGATTATTGCTTCCATGGCCGGGAGCCGTCTGAGTGTGCCCTGCGCATTACGGAGGTTATTCTCTTGGGCATGGAAGCATACTTTCCTTTTTCATATCCTCTGTCTAATGCAAGAAAGCCTTGGTTTAATCACGCTTGTTCTAATGCTGTCCGCAACGGAGAGAGGGCCTTTAAAAGGTACCAGAGGCAACCCACCCCTGAATCACATCTTCTTTATATTTCTGCCCGGAATGATGCTAAGTCTGTTCTTCGCTCTGCTAAAAATAATTTCATCCATACTAAATGTTCCCAATTCTCCAACTTGAATTCTTCTCGCTCCTTTTGGCACCTTGCCAAAAACCTTTCTAACAACTTTACCTCATCATCCTTCCCTCCTCTTTTCTACTCTGATGGCTCTGTAGCTATTTCTTCTACTGATAAAGCAGATCTCTTCGCTCAGACTTTCTCCTCCAATTCTACCTTAGACGATTCCGGTGCTGTTCCTCCATCACTTCTCCCCTCAGACTTCCTCATGACTGGCATTAAAATTTCTTCAGCTGATGTATTTTCTGCCATCACTGGCCTCAATATTAACAAGGCATATGGGCCTGATGGAGTCCCTCCTGTTGTCCTCAAGAACTGTGCTTTTGTGCTTACACCCTGCCTAGGTAAACTCTTTCGCCTTTGTCTCTCAACTTGTACCTTTCCTTCTTGCTGGAAGTTTGCTCTCATTCAGCCAGTCCCAGAGAAGGGTGACCATTCCCAACCCTCTAACTATCGTCCAATTGCTTTAACATCCTGTGTCTCAAAAGTTTTTGAATTAGTTCTTGGCAGAAAAATTTTAAAGCATCTTTCCTGTCACAACTTTCTTTCTGATCGTCAGTATGGGTTCCATCAGGGACGCTGCACTGGCGATCTCCTCACATACCTTTCAGACTCCTGGTCATCCTCCTTTCGGGACTTTGGCAAAAGCTTGGTCATTGCACTTGACATCTCAAAGGCTTTCGATCGAGTCTGGCATAAATCTTTGATTTCCAAACTGCCCTCTTACGGTTTCTATCCTTCTATCTGTGCCTTCATCTCTAGCTTCCTTTCTGGTCGTTCTGTAGCTGCTGTTGTGGACGTCGATCGTTCTTCTCCTGGACCTATCAACAGTGGTGTTCCTTAGGGCTCTGTCCTATCACCAACTCTCTTTCTTTTATTCATCAATGACCTTCTAAGCTGTACATCTAGCCCTGTCCACTCATGTGCTGATGGTTCCCCCCTTCACCTTTCCATTTGATTTCCGCAGCATCCATCTCAGCAGTTACTTCAGCAAACAAGGGATGAGGCTATGGCACACCTAATGTCTGACTTGGCTCATATCTCTGATTGGGGTAAAAATAATTCTGTTATTTTTAATGCATCAAAAACTCAGTTCTTAGACTTATCAACCCGACAAGATCTTCCTCAGGATTACCCACTAATGTTTAATAATGTCCAGCTCAGTCCTGCATCATCCTTGAACATGCTAGGGGTTTCATTCTCTCGGGATTTGTCTTGGAAGGAACATATTACATCTCTTGCGAAATCTGCTTCCAAGAGATTAGGTGTGCTAGGCCGACTCCGAACTTTCTTTACCCCTGCACAGATGTTGACCTTGTACACGGGTTTTATTCGCCCATGTATGGAGTACAACTCTCATGTGTGGGGAGGCTCTCCACATGCAGCCCTTCTCAATAGTGTGGAGTCAAAGGCTTTTTGTTTCATTAACTCTCCTCCTCTTACTGACTCCCTTCAACCTTTGTCTCTTCGCCGCACTGTTGCTTCTTTATCTCTCTTCTATCGATACTTCAATGGTCACTGTTCCTCTGAGCTGTCTGCCTGCATCCCTCCACCTCTTCGACGGGCACGTAGTACCTGTCTAGCAACAAACTCTCATCCCTTTTCTGTCCATCTCTCTAATGCAAGAGTTAACCGTTACTCCCAGTCCTTCATTTATGCAACTGGTCAACTCTGGAATTGTCTCCCTCTGTCTGTATTCCCTACTTCCTATGATCTCCAATCTTTCAAGCGCAGTGTGTTCAGGCATCTCGAAATGAATGGATCTTGAATTTGGCTCTGTTTTGTATTGTTTTTACTTTTTCTTGGAAGGAACAGTATGCGGGCCCTGGCCTTTGGTTCCTTCTTCCTTGCATTAAAAAAAAAAAAAAAAATATTGGCCAAAGCGACTGAGTTAGAGGCTTGTGGGGAGGTACTCAAGAGGAGTCAAGTTTTGAGGAGGAAAGTGTTGGTGTGGTGGGCGGTGCGGCGGTCAGTGCGGTGGGGGCACTCTAATAGTGTTGCCGTGCCTCAGAACCCCTACTATTTAAGTCTATTAGGCCTGTTGTCTACTGCTTTTAACCCCTACACCACGGGGTTGTCGGAGGTGCGCCGTGCCATTCCCGCGGGGATATTTGCGCTCCGACTGACTTTTTACAAATATTTGCCAAAAATCAGTTATTAGTCCTAGAATATTATAATTACATATGCACATGGCACATACCTTCAGCTTTCTCCTGGGATGTTTTTTTTAGCACTCGTCGACTACCGTAGGACTTGTGGAAACTTCTGAAGTTGGGTAACTGAGTCTCCACTTTACACTTCCCGACATCCCCGAATCTGAATACCACTGCCAGATATTATCACTAGAAACACTATTCAATGATTTCCAAGTAGTATGGAATCCATGCTAAAAAAAAAAAAACACTGTGAAAGCAATGTAAAATACGAGCGCGTACGAGCCTCCCACTCCCGCTAATTCGCTGCTGGTGTTCTGTCATTTCTTACTCATATACACACTCACACTTTATTATTTCTAGTACTTTATTACACTTATATATATCTACAGTCCTTTACCACTTCCCATACGATGTTTAGTAGAGGTAGAGGTCACAGGGCCTTTTATAATAGGTGCAAAAGCGGCAGAAATGGACGGTCGTCATTTCACCGTGAAGGATGAGAGCGAACTGGCTGTATCTCGGTAGCAAAGAGTTGAAAATGTCAGCTGCTAATGTATATGCAAAGATGTAAGTCGTAGAAAATCTAGACAATACACATAAATTTGGTAGTTCCAGGTGAATATAAATAACGCTCAGACTTCTCCCTTCCTTTCTTATATACATTTATATTACGAGAGTAGGTCATACGGCATATTTCACGGGGAAAAAAAGCAGGAGAAATTAGCGAACGAGTGCAGGTTGGATGTTGCCAAGTGATAATTAGCCAATTCCAGGTGTATGGCACTATCAACTTCCTTATTTTTTAAATATATATACAGTATATTATTTTGTATAAGAATAGGGCATAGGGCTCATTTCAATGGATGAAAATAGTGGAAAAATCCGGGTAAGATTTACTTAGCGCAGAGAGGCTGAGCTGACGACACGAGAGGGTAATGGAGGGGAGGTAGGGAGGGGAGTCTAAAATGGGGGAAAATGGCTAAATTGTCAACAATGGATGGTAGTACTGATGACATTAGCAGCTCTGACTATTGTTGGACATTGGCAGTGCTGTTAGATGATACAAGTCACCACCTGAAAGCCTGGGGGAATTAAAAATAACACAGAGTCACTCAAGTGACGCCCCGCGGTATGATCCATTGAACCCGACCGTCACGAAAGTGACGACCCGCGGTTAAGGGGTTAAGGCGACTGACCATATTTTTGTTATTTTAGCTATATCTGTAGTATATGTCTTACAAATTTTCCCTGTATTATGTCTCTAAGGATAAAAAAATATCAAGGTTTGAGGGGGGGTCCCGCCAATATGTTATTTTCCCCATAACATTATGTATTCACATTACACGAAATCACAGTGCGCAGCATCATAGACCGTCCATCCACTTGCGTACTGTGAAAACCCACTGTGTTTTGTTTAGTGGGTCAAAAGTGTTGCAAAAGGGAGTACAGTAAAACCTCGATATAACGGACTTCAGTAGACCGGAATTCGTTTTTATTGGACTCGAGGAGCTACCGGACTAAACTCCTATATATCGGAAAAAGTCCGATATAGCCAGAATCAGTCCAGACTGCCTGACAACTTCAGCTATGTTCACCACAATAAGACAAGTAAAAGACATGTTTTTCAATGCACAGTACAGTATTATTATACCATTTGATTAATGTAGTGAAGGTAAAACACAGTACAATACTGCAGTGGTGGTGAAAACTACCGATGCAATCCGGACTAATATCTGATATATCGGAAAAAGTCCGGATTAGCAAGGGTAAGTCCGGATGTCGCTTTTATCGGAAAATCGCATATTTCGGACTGGCCTGAGCCCCAATTAGTCCGTTATAGTGAGGTCTTACTGTATTTGGGTTTACAAGTGCGGTGCCCAGTACCAATTAGGATAAATCCCATAGGTTCTGTGTCTTTATTATCACGCACTAGGCGTGGTTCCAATTATATGTAGTAACCAAGTAATCACTGTATTCTAAAGATCAGCAATATTTACTTAACTCTTTGTTGGGCTAAATGTTATGCAAACATAAAGCGGTGTATGGGTTTGAAGAGTAGAGTATGTACAAGAAGAAAACTGAAAGTGAGTGCAAATGAAAGCAGTATAATGGTGTTTGAAAGTTAATAACATAACTGTAGATATTAGTATGCAGCAACCTTAGAACAGAGAGAAACCAGGATGGTTTGCAGAGTACAGATGGATGATGAGGTGCCTGAGTAGGATAGCTTTAGAAATCTGGGAGCAAAATGAAGTACGAAAGTAGAGAGAGAGTGTCATGGGATTAAAGTAATTAGAGAAACTGGTGGTGCTTTGAAGGGTAGCATGGTTAGTTTTGAGGTTAAAAGGACAGAAAATGTGCCAGTTCCAGCAAATTCATATGTGAGTAAAACTTTGGTAATGAATGATAAAGAGCTTTTAAGGCTGTTGATAATGGGACTGACTTTTGTATATGTGCTGCTGGCCCAATGCATAATAAACAGCATTAGTAATGCAAAAATTTACTGATAACCTTGGATGGAAGAATGAGCTGCAGCAGTGTAAAGTTGCACTGCAGAATGGATAAAAAGAAACTACTTAACCGTCAAGAAGACGTTTTTCCGGTTGATGATTATATTCAGTTTAGGACAGGACACCAGGCTGATGAACTTGAGCAGGTGTACCATATTCAAAATGTGAATATTGGTTAAAATGTCAGAAAGAGTGTTGGAAAATGAGACTGATGACAGGAATCATGTACTTTCGGATTATGCACATGTAACTGTAAGAATCCATATGAAGTTCAGTACAAGACTGGATCTCCTTCTTTGAAGGAGAGTAATAATGCAGCTAGAATTAGCCTTACACATGTTGAATTACAGTTGGAGAAGAGATGTCTGTAGTGAGAGCAGTGCATGTGACAGTTGTGGAAGATTGTGTGACAGTGTCAGTGTATGTCACTGATATGAAGAAACAGGGTGCAAAGTTATATGAGAAAATGAAAGAACATACTCTACAACCAATTTGCCATATACTGAGTTTCAACTTTCAAACACCAGACATGGTGCAGAAGCAGCAAGTATATGAACACTTGACCACCAAGCCACCACTGTTCTATGCACAACATATACACATGTAAATAAACTCCTAGCTTTCGATATTGTGTTATTTACTTGAAGTATCTACCAATATATCCAGTTATTCAAATTATAATCAGGTATTCGCTGCTTTGAATTATAGTACAACAATTAACTTTTCGTCTCAGCCTGATTTAAGATCTTTTATTTTTTTAAGTCTGATCAAAAGCAGTACATATGAACTACAGGAGCTATGACCCAAGTTCATGCTTAGGTTAGATCTCTACAAGCTAACCATTACTCTTAATCACAGTGGCTATATGCCACAGTATTGGACTGTTTTATGCATCTTCCTCATGTTGTGCTTGCTGTTTTTCAGGTTCAGCAAAAAAACTGCACCTATACCAACTCTTTGCACAGATGAGCTACTTACTTCACTACAGAATATGAAATTTGACAATGAAGAAAAAATTCACAGTAAGTATCACTGCATGGTATAATATTCAGATGTACTATTTGTGCAGTGTACATGGTTTTAGATTTCATTTTCTGATGTGAATATGGTAGACTGGTGTAGAGTGTGGATCCTTGTGAGTGTTGAGCTTTGAAAGTAAATGTGGATAAGAGCAGAGTGATGGTTTTTGTGACAGAAGGTGACACACAATGTGACATGATGGTGGTGGTGGTTGTTGAGTAACCCCATTGTCTAGCTGAGCAGACCTATCAACTGCAGGCAAGCAAGTGTCCCAGCATGGCCATCTCATGCAGTGAATCGACATTCCCATGGGGCAAACAGGTGGAGTTTTGGTTCCTAGATGGATGCCACTTTTTTGTCTGTCCATCTAGTTTAGAGGGGCACCATAGTAGGCTCCACATCATCCCATCATTTGGTCATATGAGTTCTGTAAAAAACGAAACCGAAATTTTGAGAAAACAAATGTATAGCTTTATGTACAACTAATTAGAATTGCCTCCTTCAGAATACTCCTATCCACTGATCATACACCATTCCCAACGTTTTCAGGGATGGCATGCAATTCTCGTAGCAAATTTTCTTCTATCTCTTCTGTCGTCTGAAATCTGTGACCTTTCAAGGTGGATTTCAACTCTGGGAACAAAAAAGTCCACAGGGGCCAGATCTGGAGAGTTGGCCAGTTGGGGAATGACAGTTGTCTCGTGTTTCACCAAAAAGTCACAAATAAGGAGTGATGCATGAGCATGGTTTTGCATGTCCATGCCTTAGGTCTCTTCCTTTGCACTGCCTCCCTTAAACACTCCAGGTCATCCAAGTAGAGCTCTTTATTGAGCGACTCTGACTTGCCTTTTTTTATTGCAGTTATGTTCCAACCCACTGCAACAACCGCCTTTTTGTTTTGACATTGTAACCGTACATCCACATTTCATCACCTGTCATGACATTTTCCAGAAAGTTTTCATCAGCATTCAGTCAAACAGCTCCTGACTGACTGTGACACGTTTCTCTTTTTGCTCATCTGTCAGCAGATGCAGTACAATTTTGCAACAACACAATGCATCTTCAGTTTTTCAGTTGAAATCATGCTGCATGAACTTTTATAGATGCATATTTCTTCGGAAACTTCACAGGAATCAGGTGACGATATTCACAGATCACAGCACGCACTTTCTCAATGTGACTGTTGTTTGTTAATGTGGAAGGCCGTCCAGATTTGGGATTGTGTTCGGTGGCTGTTCTTCTTGATTTAAACCATTAAAACCACTTTTAGGCATTGCCCACGGCTCAAACAATCCTCCTCGTAAGCCTGTTGCAACATCTGAAAAGTCTCTGTAAAAGGTTTTCCCAGTTTGAAACAGAATTTCGTGGAAACACAGTGCCCGTCAAGATCATTCATTGTTCAACTTGCAACAGATCACCATATGCCTTAAACACGTGTTCAAGCGCACGTACCTCATTAACTAAGTGACATAGCATGATGCGGCCAGCATCAGACAAAAGCTCAGAGTCATCGCTACACTGTTCCCATCACGAGCATGCTACGCCGGCTCACTGGCATGCTGTTTAAAAGTTCAAGTTTCTTTTTGGACAGACATTGTAACTGGTTTCCTGGGATACAGGAAACCATTAGGCTTGTCACTGAAGAGGAAAGAAGAGTAAGAAAAGGTGACACGAAGGATGGGAGAAATACGAAGGGAGGAGGACAGACACAGAAAGAGTATGAGGATGTAGGAAGAAGTAGGCAGCACTACATCATGCAAATGCAGTAGATGCTCGATTAATGACCTAATTCAGCCAGCCCCCATTCCGTTATCTCAAATTTTCTGCTAAATTGAGTTCTGTAACGAAGGCTCAATGTAAAGGAAAGTTTTCTGGTATTGCAAGCTATTTTCCGCTAAATCCTTGAAGGCAACCCGAAACTGGCAAAGTATGCTAATTTTCAGTGCTACACACAGCAGTCTGAACCCATAATTACCGGTAATGCCCAAGAAATGCTTTGTTATGTACGGAATTTCCTTAATGGAATTATGCTCAATTTTATGGAAATTTTCCGTTAAATAGGGCAAAAATACCGGAAAAAAATAATTCTGTTATCTCGGGTTTCCTCTTAATCGGTGTTCGTTAAATTGAGCATCTACAGTATGCTGGTTGCCATCACCTGCCACCTAACATGATGGTGAACAGAGGAGACTGGGAGTGATGAGGGAGCCCAGGGGGATTAACTTAAATAGTTCGATGTTACCATATCCTTCTTTCCATCCATCCTCTTCTGTCTTTGTTTCCTTCGTTCTTTCCTCGTCCTCCTGCCTATGGGTGACTTTACACTCCCTCTTCTGTCTTTCTTTCCTTCATTCTTTCTTTTTCCTCCTGCCTGTGGGTGACTCTACATTGAGTGACAAGCCAAATGGTTTCCTGCACATCAGGCAACCATTTACTATGCTGGGTGGTAACCAAATAACCAAAATTTGGCGCCTGGTGGTTTAGTAGGTAATTACGGTGCTCCAGTCAGATTGAGCCAGTGAAGGTTTATATCCAGTGGGTGGTTAGGGTTGATTGCTCACATAGTGCCACTCAGGGATGAGTGAGGCTGGTCACTCTCATCTTAAATGTCAGGACCAACTTGCCTAGCCCAGGCTCCTACGCTTCTCATGGGGTAATGTAGGATTGGATGATGAATGAATGAATTAATCAAAATTATTGACATCCTGGCTGAAATGAGTCAGTTTGAAGCAAAATTGATTGATGTTGAAAGTAGATTCAAATGATATAAAATGCTGGTACAAATAGAGATTATTCAAAACTGATCAAATTTGGCACATATCAAAACGTCTCGGCTTAAATGATACCTACACCAGTTTATTCTGCATCGTGTGCTGTCGAAGCAGTTCGTTATAATACAGCTGTGGTAGGCCATGAGGCTGGATTTTGGCCTAGCTGGATATGCATACTCCATTGCTTATGCAGGCCCCCTTTCCCCAATAATCTGGATTCTCATTTGTGTCACTGCTTAGCAGAACTAGCAACAACAAATGGCCATCACTGCTTTCAGCATAACTATCAGTTAATGGTAATTAATTGACATTACACAGCCTCTTGTTGCCAGGTATTCTGCAACACATGTATCTCTTCACTGCAATGCAAAATATTGGGAATCTCAAACATAACATTGCATGCACACATTCACTATTATTTCATATCATTGTATGTATGAATGGCAGTGGTTGGTGTAGAAATAGTTATGTGCTTCCACCAACTCACACTTCTCTATAATTTTCATTGTCCAAAATGTTACAAATGCCTATGATAATAAAGCTTTGTAAGAAAGGATGTTTATTCTGTTGTCACAACTTCTTGAATAGTAAGGACTCGGATTGAAAAAATGAACACGTGAAAGGGCGAGAAGTGATGGTTTGGTTGCTTTTAGGTTAAAAATGTACAGTACTGTCTATAAAGAAATGGTAATTATGACTGCCCAAAATTCTCCCAGACAATATATTGGCCCGTCCTTTGGTTGTTACCTGTTCAGTATTAAAAGTTTTTGCTCTATACAGTCTGCCCTCAGTATACACCAGTTTGATATGTGATAAATCAATAGAATGATGAACTAAAAGTTATACCCAGTTTGATAATAATGATGGCAAAATTCGCCTGTACGATAATTGTGGTGGTTGCATCTGACAACCCTGTGCATATATGGTGCCACCCATGCAAGCCAACAGTCAGACATTTGAGCCAAGATGGTGGCCTAGTGTTTACATTTACTGTGATCATCTCCCATTTATTCCATTTCATGCATTCAAGGTCATTGGAACACCACTGCTTTCACCAAATAACAGTTCAAGTGTGCAATGAATAGTGCAGTGTACGATATTAAGTGGAGTGATAACATTTTGTGTGTGAAGTACTGAAACATATGACTTAAAAATCATGTCTGGCAATGATGCCACTCCTAATGGAAAGTGTGGTGCTACTAAAGGTGCCGAGGGCAAGCCTGAAAAGGTTAGGTCTTTTGAGATTTTAGGTTTGGGGGCTCTTGGCCCCCTCCCTATCTCCACTGAACCCATGTTATATCGACCTTGATAAGTGATAAATTGTTAGCCAATGAGTTTTCACTTGGCGTAACCCCATCGCTTACTGAGGCATGACTGTATGTTTTAGAGGAAGAGGTCAAAGGAAAAAAGGATTCAAGAACAGCCATAATATGGAGAATAATTACTACTTAAGTGGTAGGTGGGGGCACTCACCATCCACTCACTCGATGTAGTGTTGCTTTGGGTGTCTGCCCTTTCCTCTCTTCCTTCCTTCCGCTACTGTCTTTCTTTCCTTCATTCTTTCCTCGTCCTTCTGTCTATGGGTGACTTTACACTCCCTCTTCTGTCTTTCTTTCCTTCATTCTTTCCCCTTCCTTCTGCCCATGGGTGACTCTACACTGAGTGACAAGCCAAATGGTTTCCTGTGCACCAGGAAACCATTTACTACGCTGGGTGGTAACCATATAACCAAATTATGGCACCTGGTGGTTTAGTGGGTAATTAAGGTGCTCTAATCGGATTGAGCCAGTGCGTTTATATCCAAGGGGTGGTTGGGGTTTATTGCCCATGTAATGCCACTCAGGGATGAGTGAGGCTGGTCACTCTCATCTTAAATGTCAGGACCAACTTGCGTAGCCCCAGGCTCCTACGCTCCTCTGTGGGGCAACACTGGATTGGATGATGGATGGATGGATGGAAACCAACATTATTGTTTTCTATGCAAATACACTTTTTCATAAAATCCAATTGATATATCCACATGTTTATAATACACTGAAAGTTGGATATAATTGGTAACTTATTTCCTGAATGACTGATTCTCTCTCTCTCTCTCTCTCTCTCTCTCTCTCTCTCTCTCTCTCTCTCTCTCTCTCTCTCTCTCTCTCACACACACACACACACACACACACACACACACACACACACATACAGATGGATAAAATAACTGGAGGAGATGGACATTTTGGCAGAAAGTCAGTTTGGATTCAGAAGTGGAAGGTTGTGTGTTTCCAATTTGTTGAGCTTCTAGTGATAGACTTGCTACAGGTGAGAGATAGTTGGATGGCTTGTGTGTACAGTATTTGGATTAAGGGAAAGCCTTTGACAAGGTACCCCACAAGTGACTAATGTGGAATTGGAACACATAGGAGGACTGAAGGGGAACCTCTTAGAGTGGATGAGAGACTTCTTGAGAGACAGGCAAATGAAGACAGTAATAAAAGACAGGATGTCTGGATGGAGGGATGTAACAAGTGGAGTCCCAAAGGGATCGGTGTTAGTGCCCGTAATGTTCCTGATTTATGTAAACGATACGGTAGATAGAATGAACAGTTATGCAAGTCTCTTTGCTGACAATGCAAAGATCATGAGGAGAGTAGAAGTTGAAGAAGACTGTAAAATGCAGCAGGAAGACCTGGATAGGATTCATGGTTGGAGCCGGATGAGGGAAATGAAATTCAACGCAAAAAAAATGTAAAATATTGGAAATGGCGAAGTACCAAGAGACCATCAGTGAATTGTTTGATGGGTAATGAACTAATCACAAAAGTGAGAGAAGAGAAGGACCTGGGAGTGCTGGTCCAGGATAATTTGTCACCTGAAAAACACATCAACAAGATAGTTAGAGCAACTTATAATCTCTTACTCTTCATTACATGGATGAGGAGAGGATGAAAAAATTGATAGTGGCCATGATCCACCCCAGGTTGGAATTTGCGGCAGTAGTGTGGTCCCCACATAAAAAGAAAGATATTGAGAGAATGCAAAGAACAGCATCCAAGATGGTCCCAAGCCAGGCAGATCTGTTATACAGGGAAAGGCTGGAGAAGCTAGATCTGCCTACCTTAGAAGAAAGGGGTGAGTGGGGCGACATGATTGCAGTGGTCAGGGCCATGATGGGAGTAGAAAAACTTGACAGAGAAGATGTTTGTATGGGATAGGAGAGTAACAAGAGGACACAGAATGAAACTGAAAAAGCCAAATTGCTGGAAGGATATCAAGAAATATAGTTTTCCACATACATTAGAGTCGCAATTTAAAATCAAACGAAACAACGATCTTACAATAACACAGGCATTTAATTTCTCCCATAATTACGTAATAGCACGGTAATACCACTCAATTGCACAAGAAAGTGTGGGAAATGGGTGCATTTTGGTATTGAATTTCCAGATATAACTCATGTGGTGTGCTTTAGTTGGTCATTGACTGGTTTCCTCGACCCGACCTGACCCATATGACCCCCATACCACCTGCCACAGCCTGCTGACTACCTCAGTGTTGTGTGAGCGGTCGCTGTGATAAGAAGTTCTTGTGCTTATTTACCTGCTTCTCGTTTCCTCTCAGAACTCTGAGCACATGGTTCCAAACTAACTTTAGTTATGCCTAAGCACTCTGAAAGTGCTATGAACATAAGAAAAGCATTTATTCTAAATGAAAATGTAAAATTTTTGGACGAAGTAGCATGTGGTGCTGGAATGCAAACAATCAGACATAAAATGTGTTGGGATGTTTACAGTGTGGATAGTTTTCTTTGTTGGGAAAAAAAGAAAAGTTAATGATGAAGGAGCAGTAAAATTCATGTATTCACTTTTAGTGCAATGAGTGTGAAAAAAGAAAAGGAAAGGAAAAAAAAAAAAGGCTTTGTGCTCGATCTTTATGAACTGATGGTCTTTGGTCAAGAAAATTCAGATCTTATGATACATGAAGATACTACGTGTTGACATAAATAGGTAAGATAATTATGCGAGTTCATTTCAGTCATACAAATTATACTGCTTGGCTGATTTGTTTATTATTCATGATTACTACATTTGTGTCTATCTGAGAAGTGAGATACTCAATCACTCCATGCTGACGACTTTTTTATAGCTTTTTTTTTTTCTTTTATTGTTGATGACTAATGGCTTTCAAAAACTTTCACACTGCATTTTTTTTTTTTTTTTTAATGAGCGCCGAAAGTGACTCATGACGAAATATGCGTGATGCTGGGCGGCCATTATTCACATGCTGTCTAGGTCAAGTTCTTGCTTGATATGTAATAAGGACTTTCAAGAGGCTTAGTGGCAATCCTTGGTGATTAATATTTTTATGGGGAGTATTAGGGGGCAAAACTAATCAGTTAGGTTAGGTTAGAATGCAGTAACTATGCACTGCTGTGTCCAGTTGGTGAGGTCGTATGTAAACACACTGTCTTCGGTGTCTTAAGGGAGACGTAATTGTAATAATCTATCATTAAATATATTTTTAACGAAAAATATGAGGCTCCTAGAACCTAACCCCCTATTTTACATGTAAATATATGTCACGTTTTAGCGCGAATTTGATTTTGCACGAGGTTCTGCATAACCTTTCTCATGTTGTATGAAGACTCTACTGTAGATGCATAGACCTGTGGAATAGCCTGTACAAACGGATTGTCCAGTCAAAAATCTCAAGCGAGTTTAAAGCAATGTTTGACTTCGAGAAACAGAGACCCCACGATTGTACCTCATTTCCTGTTCACCATAACTAGGTATATACACATGCATGCATGCCTGCCAGAGGGTTTGAACAGTTACATGAGTATGTTTGCAGATGATGCTAAAATTATGAAACATAATAAATTATTGATAGTTGTAAAGAACTGCAAGAGGACTTGGACAAACTCCACAGTTGGAGCCAGACTTGGAAAATGGACTTTAATGCCAAGAATTGTCATGTATTAGAAATGGGATAAGTGAAAGAAGACCACACTGGACAAGTAAAATGGGCAATGAGATAATTAGTAAAAGAAAGGATGAGAAAGACTTGGGAGTGATTATTCGAGATGACTTGTCACCAGAAACGCATATAAACTAAATCATCGGGGGAACTTATAGCTTATTGAGTAACATGAGAGTGGCTTTTAATTATATGGATGAGGAAATGTTGAGGAAGTTGATAGTGACCATGATAAGACCAAGAGTAGAGTATGCAGCTGTGTTATGGTCACCTCATTTGAAGAAGCATATTGATAAACTAGAGAGGGTTCAACGGATGGCAACAAGGATGATACCACGTTTAAGGGAACTCACCTACGAGGAGAGATTGGAAATAGTGAAGTTACCAACACTGCATGAGAGAAGGGAAAGAGGTGACTTGATCACAATATTTAGAAATGTAAGAGAATTGGAAAGGGTGGATAGAGAGGATCTTTTTGTGTTGGATGATGGAAGAACAAGAGGTCATGGCTCCAAGTTGAGGAAAAGTAGATGTCTTAATGATCTCAAAAGGTTCAGTTTCCCGAAGAGAAGCATAAGTATTTGGAATGACTTAGACGAAGAGGTGTTGCAGGCGAAAAACATTCATGTATTTAAAACTAGATTAGATGAATGTAGATATGGAGAAAGGACAACACGAGCTTAGCTCAATTCCTGTATACTACAAATAGGTAAATACACACACACAGACACACACACACACACACACACACACACACACACACACACACACACACACACACACACACACACACACACACACACACTCAACTTGGAAATTAGCAGTTATTCAAAAAAATCTGGATAAGGAGGGATGCAAGTGAGGAAGAGAGAGCTAAAAGTAGAGGAACTTGTTGAGGAAGCTAAAGAAAAAATTGACCAGAGAACGGAGGAAGAGAAAAGAGAGCTCTGTGGGAGAGTACTGGATCAGAAATTGAGGAAGTGGTATGGAAGGAGAGAAGAAGGACAATGAAAAACAGTGCAAAAAGACTGAAAGTGGCATATGCTGATTTAGATGGTCTAATCTTAGCAAGACCGGAAATAGATGATTTCTTGATTGTGAATGAGCCAGACATTATGTGCCTTGTAGAGACCAAGGTATGAGAGAATATTCAAATTCAAATGGGAAATGGGAAATACACACTATGGAGAAGAGATAGAAAAGAAAAAACAGGAGAAGTGATTATAGCATTGAAGAACAACATAAATGTGGATAATGTGGACTGGGAGAGGGTAGGCCTGAACTGATAAACTTGATACTAGAAACCAGAGGGAAAGGCAAGAGAGACATCACAGTAGCATATGTCCCCCCTAAGACAAGAGCATGGAATGAGGAGGAATACCAGGAGATGTTGTCGGACACGTCCAGATACAGTACATCCTTCAACTTTGCGAAGTTTAACTTTGCAATTCACCAATTTTGCGAGGTAGTTCCAAAAGTCATGTATTTTTTAACATTTATGAACTTTGCTACTGATCACACACCTTGCGAGGTCGAGTGGTGGGAGAGTCGTCTTCCCGCACTACTTTGCCACCCCGAGTAATGACGTCATGGTTCATTGGGCGTACTGAGCCTCCTAGTTCAGTGGTCTGCCGCCCCGCCACGTTTGTTTGCACCTGTTTCCAACCAAGGTCACTGACCCCTCACAATTTCGTGGTGCTCCTCGCAATACCCCAGCAGTCTAACCTTGCACGAGTGTTATCATGGCACCAACGAGTAAGAAGAACAGGAAAATAATTTTGGAGACCAAACTGAAAATGATTGAAAGGAAAAAAGCAGGTGAAGATAATTCTGCTATTGGTCAGGAGTTTGGTGTTGGTGAATCGACAGTGAGAATGATTTTAAAGAACAGTGAACAAATCAAGCAAGCAGCAAATAACTATGGAGGTGCTCAGTTTGATGGTAGAATGCTGGTGGACAACAAAGAAGTGCTAATAAAAATGGAAAGATATCTTGCTCACTACATTCAAAGAAAGGAAAAGGAAGGGGGGTTGCATTAGATGGGCGCCATATAAGGGAGCAGGCAAAGATATTCTATCACACCTGCCTTAAAAAAGCCTCCGACAAAACCTTTCAAGGCGTCGAATGGGTGGCTATGCCAGTTCCTCAAAAGGAAGGGGTTTAAACACATCAGGTTCAGTGGCGAGTGAGGCAGTGCTGACTACAAATTGGTCGGCTTCACTCCAAGGTAAGCACTTTTTCCCACTCTTTCTCTCGACTCTACCTCTTAATTTTACGATGATAAATGAAACAAACATGAACTGATGTACTGTACAGTAATATTAATAAGAAAACATCATAGGTAAGAAACATT
>JAGKTI010000026.1:68866-107411 GCA_018397915.1 Birgus latro | reverse complement strand
GGCGAGAATATTGGCCAGGTTATGCATCGTTAATTCTCGGCCGCTTCGCTTTTATGCTGACCTCCACAGAGATGGGGTTAACAAGAGGAAGCAGTCTCTAATCACAAAATTAATGAGAACCCCAAGAGACCCTGCCCCATCGACCAGCCGTCCTGCCACCCCTCCCCAAGCAGCCAGCGATCTTAGCATCCCTAACCTTTTTCATTCTGATGACCCCAGTGACGATTCTGACTTCGAAGGATTCGTGAGAGAGGCAGAAAAAACACAGCAAGATGTGGAAATAACTGCCAACAGTGATAGTAATGACTTAGGCCCCGCGGGGCAACAGTAGCCAAGCCTTGCCCCGCCACCAGTCCCGTACACCAAGCCAATCTTCACATCAGTGTAAATGCATTTTTTTTTTTTTAATGTTTCTTACCTATGATGTTTTCTCATTAATATCACTGTACAGTACATCAGTTCGTGTTTGTTTCATTTATCATTGTAAAATTAAGAGGTAGAGTCGAGAGAAAGAGTGGGAAAAAGTGCTTACCTTGGGGTGATGTCGACCAATTTGCCTTTATTTCATGTATTTAATTGTTTGAATTTTGTGAATTTTGATTTTGCGAGGTTTTTTGTCAACCATATTCTCGCAAAACTGGAGGATGGAGGAAGCACTGTACCTACAGAAAGTGACTGAGAAAAGCAACAACATAATCCTGATGGGTGATTTTAATTGTAAAGAGGTAAACTGGGAGGAGTGGGGCTCAGGAAGTAGTGAAGATTCTTGGGGCAGTAAACTGTTAAGTATAGCAATGGATAATGTAGTGACCCAGTGGGTCAAAGAAGAGACGGGATTTAGAGGTGATGACACACCAACAAGACTAGATTTAATTCAAACCAAAGAACCTGATGCAATTGAATCCCTGTAATATCTGTGGCCTATGGGAAAAAGTAATCATGTAGTGACAGAGTTCCAAGCAATAGAATGAAATAGAGAGACAAGAGATGAGCTATACAGGCATGGAAGATACAACTTTGAGAAAGCACACTTTGCAGGATTGAAACAGTTTTTCGAAGAAGCAGATTGGCAAGAATTCTGTGAAACGAGAGTTTCAAAGGAAGTGGGATATCTTCCTAGGCTTCTGTAATATGGATGTGGAAAAGTATGTGCCAAAAGTTTATGGGAAAGAGAACTGAAGAAATGACTGGTTCAACAAAAGGTGTATGATAGCAAAACTAAGGCATGGAACAAATGGAGAAAGAGGTAATGACAGAACTAGAAATGAATATAGAAGAATACGTAGAAAGGAAGAAAGAAACTTTGAAAAAGGTATAGTTGACAAATGTAAAGAACCTAAATTGTTTGCAGGTTTATTAATGGTAAATTGAAACAAAAAGAAGGAATCAGTAAGCTATAAGCAGACGGAAATGTCTATAACAATGCGGTTATGCAAGCTGAAATAATGAACAAATGCTGCCAACCAGTTTTCACTAGAGAAAGTGATTTTGTGGAGGAGGAGGGAGTGACTAGAAATGTAGTTAAAAGAAGTAAAAGTTGAAGTACAAGAAGTGTACAAATTAATGGAAACTCAAGATGTGAGGAAGGCCCCAGGACGAGACGGGATCCCTAATTCAATACTAAAGGAATGCAGAGAACAACTTTTTCTTCTTCCTTTTTTTTTTTTTTTTTATAATGCAAGGAAGAAGGAACCAAAGGCCATGGGCCAGCATACTGTTCCTTCCAAGAAAAAACAAAAATAATACAAAAGAGAGCCAAATTCAAGATCCGTTCATTTCGAGATGCCCGGACACACTGCGTTGAAAGACTGGAGATCATAGGAAGTAGGGAATACAGACAGAGGAAGACAGTTCCAGAGTTGACCAGTTGCATAAATGAAGGACTGGTGGTAACAGTTAACTCTTGCATTAGAAAGCTGGACAGAAAAGGGATGAGAGTTTGTTGCTAGATGGATACTATGTGCCCGTCGTAGAGGTGGAGGGATGCAGGCAGACAGTTCAGAGGAACAGTGACAGTTGAAGTAGCGACAGAAGAGAGATAATGATGCAACAGTGCGGCGAAGAGACAAAGGTTGAAGGGAATCAGTAAGAGGAGGAGAGTTAATGAGATGAAAAGCCTTTGACTCCACCCTATTGAGAAGAGCTGCATGTGGGGTGCCTCCCCACACATGAGAGTTGTACTCCATACAGGGGCGAATAAAACCCTTACTCCATACAGGGGCGAATAAAACCCGTGTACAAGGTCAACAACTGTGCAGGGGTAAAGAAAGTTCAGAGTCGGCTTAGCACACCTAATCTCTTGGAAGCAGATTTCACAAGAGATGTAATATGTTCTTTCCAAGATAAATCCAGAGAGAATTAAATCCCAAGCATGTTCAAGGATGATGCAGGACTGAGCCGGACATTATTAAACTATCTATCTATTGTCAGATGCCATAATCCTGTAAGGGGTAGCCATTTGACTTTCGAGTTATTTGTTTGACAGGGAGGGGCACTAACCCTCCACCAACCCACTTGCTGACACGTAGGGAGCACGTATGGTTTGGTTATATGGTTACCACCGAGCATTGTAAATGGTTTCTTAGCTATAGGAAACCATTTGGCTTGTCACTCATTGTAAAGCCACCTGTAAAGGAAAGAAATGCAATAAGAAGTGACAGGAAAGATGGGAGAAGTAGGAAGAGAGGAGGGCAGGCACACAAAAAGAATGATAAAGGCTAAGGAAGAAGTAGGCAGCACAACATCAAGTGAGTGGATGATGGGCACCACCACCTGCCACTCATTAAACATTAGAGGATAATCCTGAGGAAGATTTTGTCAGGTTGATAAGTGTAAGAACTGAGTCTTTGATGCATTAAAAATAACAAGATTATTTTTACCCCAATCAGAGATACGAGTCAATTCAGACATTAGGTGTGCCATAGCCTTATCCCTTGTTTGTTGAAGTAACTGATGAGATGGACGTTGTGGAAACTGAATGGAAAGGTGAAGGGTGGAATCATCAGCATATGAGTGGATAGGGTTAGATGTACAGCATAGAAGGTCATTGATGAATAAAAGGAAGAGAGTTGGTGATAGGACAGAGCCCTGAGGATCACCACTGTTGATAGGGCTAGGAGAAGAACGATGTCCGTCTACAACAGTTGCTATAGAACGACCAGAAAAGAAGCTAGAGATGAAGGCGCAGATAGAAGGATAGAAACCGTAGGAGGGCAGTTTGGAAATTAAAGATTTATGCCAGACTCAATCGAAAGCCTTTGAAATGTCAAGTGCAGTGGCAAAGCTTTTGCCAAAGTCCTAAAAGGAGGATGACCAGGAGTCTGAAAGGTAGGTGAGAAGATCACCAGTGGAGCGTCCCTGATGGAACCCATACTGACGATCAGAAAGGAGGTTGTGACAGGAAAGATGCTTTAAGATTTTTCTGTTAAGAATTGACTCAAAAACTTTTGAAACACAGGATGTTAAAGCAATTAGACGACAGTTAGAGGGTTGGGAATGGTCACCCTTCTTTGAGACTGGCTGAATGAGAGCAAACTTCCAGCAAGAAGGAAAGGTACAAGTTTATAGGCTAAGGCGAAAGAGTTTACCTAGGCAGGGTGTAAGCACAGAAGCACAGTTTTTGAGGACAACAGGAGGGACTCCATATGGCCCATATGCCTTGTTAGTATTGAGGCCAGTGATGGCAGAAAATACATCAGCTGAAGAAATTTTAATGTCAGTCATGAGGAAGTCAGAGGGGAGGAAGTGATGGAGGAACAGCACTGGAATCATCTAATGTGGAATTGGAGGAGAAAGTCTGAGTGAAGAGATCTACTTTATCAGTAGAAGAAATAGCTACAGAGCCATCAGAGTAAAAAAGAGGAGGGAAGGATGATAAGGTAAAGTTGTTAGAAAGGTTTTTGGCAAGGTGCCAGAAGGAGCGAGAAGAATTCGAGGTGGAGAGTTGAGAACATTTAGCACGGATGAAATTATTTTTAGCAGAGCGAAGAACAGACTTAGCACGATTCCGGGCAGAAATATAAAAAAGATGATTCAGGGATGGGTTGGCTCTGGTACCTTTTATAGGCCCTCTCCTTGTTGCGGACAGCATTAGAACAAGTGTGATTAAACCAAGGCTTTCTTGCATTAGTCAGATATGAGAAAGCCCGAGAGAATAACCTCCGTAATGCACTCCCGGCCATGGAAGCAATAATCATTCCAAGGAAAATCAAAGAAGTACTGCCTGAGGGCCTTCCAGTCTGCAGCTCCAAAGTGCCACAGACGGCGTTTCTTTGGGGGATCCACAGGCCATACCGGAGCGATAGGACAGGTTAAGGTAATAAGGTTATGATCGGAGGAGCCCAACGGAGAGAAAAGATTAACAGTGTACGCAGAAAGATTAGTTGTTAGGAAGAGGTCAAGTATGTTAGAACTCTCTCCAAGGCGGTCAGGGATACAGGTAGGGTACTGTACAAGTTGCTCTTGGTCATTGATGATAGAAAAGATGTAGGCTTGTTCACCAGGTGGATCAGTGAAAGGAGAGGAGAGCCAAAGGTGGTGGTGAACATTGAAATCTCTTAAAATGGAGATTTCAGAGAAAGGAGAAATGGATAGAATGTGTTCCATCGTAGAAGTAAGATAGTTAAAGAATTTTTGATGGTCAGTAGAATTAGGAGATAAGTAAACAGTACAGATATATTTAGTCAGAGAAAGACAGGAAAGCTGAAGCCAGAGAGTAGAGAATTCAGAAGAATGAAGTTCAGGAACACGAGAGCAAGACAGATCGTTCCATACATATACGCAACAGCCACCTTTGGCTTTGAAATGAGAATAGAGAAAGTAGGAGGATACAGAAAAGAGTTTGCTGTTAGTTGCCTCAGACAGCTGAGTCTCAGAGAGAAAGAGAAGGTGAAGTTTAGAGGAGGGGAGGTGGTGCTCAACAGAGCGAATGTTAGAGGAAAGGCCGCGAATGTTACAGAAATGAAGAATTTTGAAAAGGGATTGTAGTGTGTAGCGTGCATGTAGTCTGGTGTTGACAGAGAAACTTGTATTGGAGAACGTGCTGGCCTACTCTCTGTGTTACTGAGACTGAAAAAGTTCAGCAAAGGGGGCTGATGAAACAGGAGCTCCAGCTCTCTTGTCATCAGCTTTCCATCCACCTTGGGAGTACTGCCCTGCTCAACTAGTGCTACAGTCTACTCCTCAGATAAGATTCATGGTTAAATTTCGTCTCCTTTTGGAAGACGAAAAAGTGCCTCGGGATTGGAAGAGGGCCAGTGTGGTACCAATTTACGAGGGCCAGTGTGGTATAATAGACCAGTGTCCCTGACCAGCTTAGTCACAATATTGTGCAAGAGAATCATGAAAGACAGATGGACAAAATATCTGGAGGAAATGGACATTTTGGCAGAAAGTCAGTTTGGATTCAGAAGTGGAAGGTCATGTGTTTCCAACTTGTTCAGCTTCTACTCGAGGGCAATTGACATGCTACAAGAGAGAGATTGTTGGATGGATTGTGTGTTTTCAGATTTGGAGAATGTCTTTGATACCACAAGCGATGTTTGTAGCAGAACTTCTTGGAGTGGATGAGAGACTTCTTGAGTGACAGGCAAATGAAGACATTAATAAAGGACATAATATCTGGATGGAGGAAAGTAACGAGTGGAGTCCCACAGGGCTCGGTGTTAGTGCCCATAATGTTCCTGATTTATGTAAGCAATATGGCAGATGGAATGAACAGTTATGCAAGTCTGTTTGCTGATGATGCAAAGATTATGATGAGAGAGAAGTTGAAGGAGACTAAAAAATGCTGCAGGAGGACTTGGATAGGATTAATAACTGGAGCTGGATGTGGGAAATGAAAATCAACGCAAAACAATATAAAATACTGGAAATGGTTCCAAGAGGCCATCACTGAATTATTTGATGGGTAGTCGCTCATTTCGCTCATTTTTGAAGGCTCCAACATGCTTGCATGTGTCGGCCTTGGTCACCTAATGGCGGCTCTCCACGCTGCTCGATCTCTGGCAGCCTCCCTATTCAGTCCCTTAACCCTTAAGTCACATTTAATGACCTCATCCCATGTCTTTCTCGGTCTACCCCTCCCAACCCCTCCCCCAATATTAACACCTCTCACCCTCTGTACCCAATTATCCTCTCCCATCCTCTCCACATGTCCAAACCACCTCAGCCTGCCTCTCCTCATCACAACACCAATACACTCCAGTCCCATCCTACCTCTCAACTCTTCTATCGTAAGCCCAGGCCCCCCAGGCCTTGCACGCAGGGAGAGAAGAGAAGAAGTGCTGGTCCAGGATAATTTGTCACCCAAAAAACATATTAACAAGATACAGTAGTTTGAGAGACTTTTCATTACACAGATGAGGATAGGATGAAAAAATTGATAGTGGGCATGATCTGTCCCAGGTTGAAATATGTGGCAGAAGTGTGGTTCCCACACAAAAAGAAAGATATAAACAAGATCGAGAGAATACTGGGAGGTGGTGGCAGAATTGGTAGAGAGGCGGCCTGCAGTCCTAATGGACCCAGGTTCGAATCCTGGCTGGGGCAGGGAACAGTTTAAGGATTTGAATTTCATAAAAAGCAGACTTTTCTGATCTACCAGATGACCTGCCAAGATGTCATAAAAATACCCCCGCTAATGCCAGTACACCAATCCTGTATGAGGCAGTCCTAGCATGTATTCAATATGGGCAGTGGGTGTTAGCACCGAAGTGGTGACATGTGGAGATGTAGGAGGACTACTGGGCCCCAAGGAGGACTACTGCAACTTGGGAATAGGTACTGAAGCCATTGCCCAGAGTCAGACACGTAAAAAAAAAAATAAAAAAATAAAATAATAAAAAAAAAAAATGGTCCCTAGCCTGGCAGATCTGTTGTACTGGGAAAGGCTGGAAAAGCTAGATCTGCCTACCTTAAGGGGTGAGTGGGGCGACAGGATTGCAGTGTTCAGGGCCATGATGGGAGTAGAGAAAATTGACAGAGAAGATCTGTTTGTATGGGATGGGAGAGTAACAAGAGGACACGGAGTGAAACTGAAAAAGCCAAGTTGCTTGAAGGATCTCAAATAATACAGTTTTTCATATAGAGGAATAGACCTGTGGAATAGCCATGACAAAGAGACTGTCCAGTCTAAAACTCAAAGGAGTTAAAAGCAAAATCTGATTTGAGAAATGGAGACGGGACCCCACAAGCATAGCTCATTTCCTTTATATCACAACTGGTTAAATACAACTAGGTAAGTACACATACACACACTTTCTGGCATTTACACAATCTACTATTGATATTTACATTTTCTCACCATTAGTAGGTTAACTTATGTCATGTATTCTGGCAAAAGGCAAAATTTGGCATGTAATTTTGGCAAAAGATGCTAAAATTTGCAGTACCTGGCAACACTAATCTCTTGATTATGTGGACAGTCCCTATCCGGTGCTCCTTCTCTGTTCATTTGGCCTTGGCTCAATTATACCCGTATCCGGATTTAATTGTCCATAACTGGACATAAAAGCTCTGGCTTTGGTGGCTGGCTGGCCTAGAAAGTCAGAAAAGTCCATTGGATGGCTCACCAGCCTCTCTGTCCATGTGTGGGTAATAGAGCGTAACCCACAAGCTGAGCGAAGATGGCTGTACGGATCCATACCATATGGCTGAAATTCCCGGCCACCCTGATCACCAAAAACATACCGGCAGCGTGCGAGGAAAACAGACGTAACCCATGAGCTGAGCGAGAATGGCTGTACGGCTTCCTGCTGAACAGTGAAAATCCCCTAGTCACCCCAATCACCAGTAACATTCTGGCAGTGCGTGAGGAAGACAGCTTAACCCAGAAGCTGAGTGAGAATGGCTGTACGGATCCCTCTCGAATAGTCAAAATCCCTCCGGCCACCGAGATTAGTCGGAAACTCCCGGCCACGCACTGCCATCCACCCCCTTACCGAATGGTCAGAGTCGCATTGCCATCCAGATTACCCAGCCATTCCTTATGCCCGTGATGTATGTGGACCCAGTGTTTCTGCCACGTTGCGACATTTGCCTGGGAGAGCAAAAAGGACCCTTGTGCTCATAGGGCAGTGTGCCGCTTTTTTGCTTGCATGCTCATAGCCAAGCGTGGGTAGAGACATGGCAATGCTGTACACTCCCCAGCGCTACCGCACCTCAGTTCCCGCCTTTGTCTCTCCCAGTGTGGACGTGCTTGGCTGAGGTTAAACAATGGAAGCTTCCATTGTTGCGTTTGTGGTGGTGCTCTACCTTCGGCAGGCCTTAATTCTCCTCTGCGGTGTTCTCATGTGTGTGATGATGGCCCCATTGCATACTGCAATACAGTATGTGTTTTGATGTCTAAAAACAGCCAAAAGGCTGCAGAACTCTGCTAAAATTAGGACGGGTACTGTGCATTTTGGTAGTTTTTGTTTGTTTGTGTATGCTTTGTTTTCTTAGTGTTCAGGATTATATTGCATATTGCAATGTGTGTTTTGATGTCTAAAAACAGCCAAAAGACCTCAGAACACTTCCAAAATTAGGAGGGGTACTGTATATATATTTATTTATTTATTTTTTTATTTTTTTATTTTTTTTAAGGATTATATTGTGTATTCCAATGTTGTTTTGATGTCTAAAAACGGATGAAAAGTTGTAGAACACTGCCAAAATTAGGAGGGGTACTCTGCATATTGGTAGTTTTTTTTTTTTAATTCATTGTTTTCTTAGTTTTTTTTTTAATTCATTGTTTTCTTAGTATTTAGGATTATATTGCAATGTGTGTTTTGATATCTAAAAACAGCCAAAAGCCCTTAGAACACTGCCAATACTAGGGGGGTACTGTACATTAGGGTTGTCCATATTCATATGGGAAATAAACAAGAAGTGATTTTTACTTTCTCCAAGGATCTAAATTCTGTCCACTCCCAATAAAAATAAAACATGCAAAATTTGGAGACTATAGGTTCATATTTAATGTTCCTGAAATGAACACAAAGAAAATGCCTGAACCTGAATAAGCCAAGTTTACCAAAAAGTTGAAATAAAATTAAAAAGTATAATTTCATCATTTTTTCAAAGGAGTTTCATTCTCTTGCTTCTCGACCGTTTGAAGAAGCATTTGGAATTAGTCTTTGTTTTTTTTTTTTCCATGTTTGTAGTCCTGCACTAACTTCACACCATGTTCAGCAGCATTGTTGACACATCTGATCCCTGCAGTGATTTTTTTCACCTCTCTGGATGCTTCTGTTGCTGTCCATTCTCGCATACCACTGTTCTCAGGCACAGGAATTCCTAGCAGGCCAAATGTTGATTTTGTTTTTTTAGAAATGAAATCTTCCAGCTTTAGTTGTTTTTTGTCCAATTTCTTATCATTGGGGTTCACTCTGATTGCATTGTGTTTTGCCTTAGCCCTGTTCAGTGCGTCCTCATTGCTTTTTTTTTTTTTCTTCAAGGGCAACTCGGTCATTGAAAAAAGTAAATGCAATAAGTTCTTCTCCAGGTACCACAAATGTCTTTTCAGGGCAATGCTGGCAAGTTTTGAAATGTCTGGATTGGGGTACTGGTTGAGGTCTTGCAGGAAATGTACGTCATTGAAAGCAGTGTGAATGGTCCGTGGAGTCATGAACCAGTTCTTCTTGTAAAGGAGACAACTGAATTTATCGATCTCTTCAGTGGCTTTCGTTTCTCAGGCTGTTAGTTTGAATTCATCTGTCAACTGCTCCCGGAACAAGTATATCTTCATACAGTACAGCAGCTCTGACATCCAATGAGCTTGGTGATATGCCCCAGATCTTCATATGGTTCTTCCTTCAACAGTTTCTCCAAGGCAAAGCAATGATAAATGAAGTAATTCGAAGTAGTCATCCCATGCATGATTCTCTTGAAGCTGTTCTCTGGGAAAACATACTGATTCATCCTTCCACTTTAGAACAACATCTGGACAGTCATCAGGTTTGAGTTCCGTTGTGAAGTTGTACTTATCAGTTTTATCCCAAGCCTCCTGGAAATGTTTGAACACAAGAACATCTGGTCCTGTGCTTGGACCAAGGAAGTGAGAAAACACATCACAGAGGCTTATTTCCATAATATGATGGCAACAACTGAGATTAAGGAGATGCTTCCTTAAGATTCCATCTAACATAATGTAAGCTCCGCCTCGATGGCCAGGGTTCGCACTTGTAGTGTCAGAACTCACCCACAAAATGTTCAGTTGCTTTCCATTTTTCAAGAACCTTCGCTGTTGCTTGAACAGCTAATTCTCGTGATCCACTTGCCAATTTGGGGATGGCCAAGAGCTTTTCCACATTTACTCCAGACACCAGAATTGCCAACCAATGCACCTTTCCAAGCTCTGATCCATCCAAGTCTGCCTTCAATTTGCCATCGAAGTGTACAACCAGTGGCATTTTTTAATTTTTTGAAAAATCTATTCTTATTTTCTGGTAGGTTTCATCTCTTTTTTTCAGCCATTTCCTACGTATTGTGGTCCGAAACATTTTATTATCAGAGCATGCCAGGATCAACTCTGCTTTTCAATCGGAGGTCCTGTCCAAGCTTCTGCAAGACGGCATCTGCTTTCCTTCTGCTTGCTACTTTTTCAAGGTCTCGGAGTGCCACACTCTTCATCTCCTTTTCTCATTTTCAGAATCTTTTCAAAATGCTTTGGAAGATAGTCATCGTCCTCACTGTCTGAAGTTGAACTTGATGCTAATGACAATTCAGGGATGACTATACTAGAAGCGTTTGTGTCATTCTCTTGTGCCCCGCCCCCTACTGATGCCCTGCCCACTTCCAGCTCTACTCGTTGCTGAGTGGCTGAGATAATTATTCTTCTTTTTGACAGAATAATGAGCCTTACTATGAAATAGTATCGTATTATTTACTTTTACTTTGAATTCATTCCTGTATGACAAAGGAAGCACTAAAATTTGCTAACTGAATCAAAATCAGTTTGAAAAGAAGCAGCCCGCCTCCTCTCGCGACAGCAGTTAAGTTTTGGCGCCAGAAACTTCAGAGCTTGGCAGTAACACATCGCAGCTGTCCCACTGTTAAACTTATTAAGTCATCTACCTGTCATGTCTGTTAAGTTACCACGGTTTCATAACCATATTGTAATTTTCCTAATTTATTTCCTACATTTCATTAAAATTAGAGGGTTCAAATACAAAAGTAGGAAAATGAAATGTCACTGGCTTTGCCTACTCAGTACAGTATAATTATTTATACAGTATAAATATTTATATCAACAATGCTGTATAAGAAATTTGATTCTATACACGTGAAGTCATTTAAATCTTTTAGAGGGAAAAGGGTTGTGTGTGTGTGTGTGTGTATTTACCTAATTGTATTTACCTAATTGTGATATACAGGAAATGAGCTACGCTCGTGGGGTCCCGTCTCTGTTTCTCAATAAGTCAAATTTTGCCTTAAACTCATTTAAGTTTTTAGACTGGACGATCTCTTTGTCCAGGCTATTCCACAGGTCTATACATCTATACGGAAAACTAAATTTCTTGATGTCCTTTGAGCAGCTTGGCTTCTTTAGTTTCATTCCGTGTCCTCTTGTTGCTCTCTCATCCCACACAAACAGATTTTCTCTGTCAATTTTATCTACTCCTATCATAGTCCTGAACACTGCAATCATGTCACCCCTCTTTCTCCTTTCCTCTAAGGAGGGCAAATCCAGCTTTTCAAGCCTCTCCCTGTATGGCAAATCTGCCAGACTAGGGACCATCTTGGTTGCTGTTCTTTGTATTCTCTCAATCTTGGTTATATCTTTCTTTTTGTGTGGGGACCACACTACTGCTGCATATTCTAACCTGGGCCGGATCATGGCCACTATCAATTTTTTCATCATCTCCTCATCCATGTAATGAAATGCCACTCTTATATTGGTCAAGAGTTTATATGTCTCTCTCACTATCTTATTTATGTGCTTTTCAGGTGACAAACTATCCTGGACCAGCACTCCCAAATCTTTCTCTTCTCTCGCTTTTCTAATTGGTTCATTACCCATCAAATAATTCAATGATGGCCTCTTGGTACTTTTACCCATTTCCAGTATTTTACATTTTTTTGCGTTGAATTTCATTTCCCACATCCGGCTCCAATCATATATCCTATCCAGATCCTCCTGTAGCATTTTACAGTCCTCTTCAACCTCTACCTTTCTCAAGATCTTTGCATCATCAGCAAACAGGCTTGCGTAGCTGTTCACTCCATCTACCATATCATTTACATAAATCAAGAACATTACTGGTGCCAACACCGAGCCCTGTGGGACACCACTTGTTACTTCCCTCCATCCAGATGTCCTGTCCTTTATTACTGTCCTCATTTGTCTGTCACTCAGAAAGTCTCTCATCCATTCCAGGAGGCTTCCCTTAAGTCCTCCTATATGCTCTAATTTCCATAATAGTCTCTTGTGGGGTACTTTGTCGAAGGCCTTCTCCAGATCTAAGTACACACAATCCACCCAACCGTCTCTCTCCTGTAGCACGTCAATCGCCCTTGAGTAAAAGCTCAACAAGTTGGAAATACATGACATTCCACTTCTGAATACAAACTGACTTAAAGTCAAAATATTCATTTCTTCCAGATATTTTGTCCATCTATCTTTCAGGATTCCCTCACAATTTCACGACCATGCTGGTTAGGGACACTGGTCTATAATTCAGGGGTTCTTCCTTGTTTCCTCCCTTATAGATTGGCACCACATTTGCCCTCTTCCATTCCCGAGGCACTTTCCCCTCTTCCAAGGAGCACACAATTAAATTGTGAATCTTATCCGCCAGTTGTTCTCTGCATTCCTTCAGTACCCAATTAGAGATTCCATCCGGTCCTGGGGCCTTCCTTACATCTTGAGCTCCCAGTAATTTATACACTTCCTGCACTTCCACTTTTATATCTTTTATCACTACATTTCTAATCACTCCCTCTCCTTCCACAAACTCCCTTTCCTTAGTGAAAACCGATTGGAAACATTTGTTCATTACTTCAGCTTGCATTACTGCATCCTTGTAGACCTCTCCTTCTACTTTCAGTTTGGTGATTCCTTCCCTTTGCTTCAATTTGCCATTAACAAATCTATAAAACAATTTGGGTTCATCCTTACATTTGTCAATTATACCTTTTTCAAAGTTCCTTTCTTCCTCTCTACGTATTCTTGTATATTCATTTCTAGTTCTTTTATATTCTTCCTTTTTCCTGATATTACTTCTCTTTTTCCATTTGTTCCATGCCATGTCCCTCTCTTTTTTCGCTATTATACACCTTCTATTAAACCACACCTTTTTCCTGTTTTCTTTCCCACTTACTCTTGGCACATATTTTTCCACACCCAGATTGTAGAGGTCTAAAAAGATATCCCACTTCCTCTGTATCTCTCTTGTTTCTCTGAATTTTCTCCAGTCCGCATTTTCAAAAAATTTTCTCAATTCTGCAAAGTTTGTTTTCCCAAAGTTGTATCTTCCTTGCCTATAAAGCTCATCTCTTGGCACCACGTTCCCTATTATCATCTGGAACTCAATGACCACATGATCACTTTTTCCTATAGGACACAGATAATTTAATGATTCAATTACATCAGGTTCTTTGGATAGTAGCAAATCTAATCTTGCTGGTGTGTCATCACCTCTGAATCGTGTCTCTTCTTTAACCCACTGTGTCATTACATTATTCATTGCTATATTTAACAATTTAGTGCCCCACGAATCTTCGCTGCCTCCCGAGTCCCATTCCTCCCAGTTCACCTCTTTACAATTAAAGTCACCCATTAGGATTATATTGTTGCTTTTCTCGATCACTTTCTGTAGATAACTAACCATGTCTGACAACATCTCCTGGTATTCATCGTCATTCCATGCTCTCGTCTTAGGGGGAACATATACCACTGCCATATCTCTCTTACCATTCTCCCCAGTTTCTAGTTTCAAATTTATGGCTTCGGCCCTGCCCTCTGCAATTTCCACAGTATCTACGTTTATGTTGTCCTTCACTGCTATCATCACTCCTCCTCCCGTTTTTTCTTTTCTGTCTCTTCTCCATAATTTGTATTTCCCACCTCCCATATGAATATCAATATCTTCTTTCAATTTAGTCTCTACAAAGCACATAACATCAGGCTCGTGTGCCCTCAAAAAATCATTGATTTCTAACCTTGCCGATATTAGTCCATCAATGTTTGTGTACGCCACTTTCAAACTTTTTTCATCGTTTTTTATTCTCTCGTCTCTCCTTCCTTCCGTCGGTACCACTTTCTCAATTTCTGGTCCATAACTCTCCAATAGAACTCTGTCTTCTCTTTCTCCGTTCGTTGTTCGTTTTTTATCTTTGCTTCCTTTACTAACTCCTTTAATTTAGCTCTTTCCTCTTCATTTGCATCTCTCCTAATCCAAACATTTTTAAACCCCTCTTTCTCTGACAATTTCCACGTTCTACTTATGATTTCATTCACTATTACTTGGGACTTAAACTTTACTTTCAAGGGCCTTGCCCCACCATCCTCGTACTTTCCTAACCTAAACACTTCTTCAATCTCTTCTTGGGCTTCATTGTTTCCTTCCATAACCACTGCTACTATTTCTTTAGCCTTGCTCAGTTCCTCTCTCTCTCTTTCAGATCTTACTGTCATTCGTTTTTCTTTTATTCCTGAGATTATCACACATTTTTTCTTGTCTGCTACATCCCTGACCAAAGATTCTCTACTTCTTAGTACTCTAACCACTTCCTTCTCCACTTTTTCCTTGCTTTGCTGTTCTATGATCTCCTTCAGATTTACATTTCCTTCCTCCTGTATTTTCTTCCACCCCTTATGTTGCTCCTTGATTTCCTGAATGTGCTCATCTTGCCTCCTTGATTTTGATTCGTACTCCTTTAGTTTACTTTTTATTCTGTCCCTTTCTTCTTCCAACCTCTTATTCTCCCTCTTGAGCTGTTTTATTTCATTTGATGCAGATTCGTTACTCACCTTTAATTCTGTGACTTCTTTTTCTTGTTCCTCACTACGTGTGGTAACTTTTTCCAGTCTATTCTGTAGGACTTTGATCTCTCTCTCTTGCTCTATGGTCCGTTCCTGCAGCTGCTTAATTACTTCCCATACCTTTTTTAACTCCTGGACATTCCTCTCCGCCGTTTTCTCAACACCTGCTACTCTTGTTTCTTGCAGCTTATCACTTCCTTTGCCTACATTTGGCTCGGTGAAGCCCACAAATTCCCCCTCGCCAGTTGTAAACAATCTTCCGTCTCTCTCCGCCATGATGCAACCATATGGAAACTTTCTTTTTCACTTTGTCTTGTATTTTTAGGGCCGAAACTTGCGTTTTTTTAAACTAATATCCGACGGGACCACCACTCACGCATTCAACCACATAATCACAATAGGCTATCTCCTTTTCGCTGCTAGTTCTGCGATTATTTCCCCTCGATCCAGGAGCAGCTCCGTCTCTCTCCCTCTGCGACCTGTGTGTGTGTGTGTACAAATATGTATACCGAGTCATTACACACACATATAAGGAAAAAAATCAACACAAGTTCTTTGTAGAATGTATACCTTTTTATTTCCATACAGGGAACTTTTGTTAATTATCAAACCTTTCAGGCCGATGACGGTCCTTGGTACTTTTTTCCAACATCCTTCACTACAAAACATATTTCCCAGTTAAATGGAAAAGATATAATTGCAGTTAAGGAGTTCAGTAAAAGTTTTGTTGCTGGGATTAGTGACAGCGCCCAACATGTCTACACGCCGCTAGCACAGGCATAACTGGCTTAGGATTCGTACTAGGGCTGACGGGTGAGTGGGCGGGGCCAAGGGGGCGGGGCACAAGGGAATCGTTCAAACGCAAAGAGTATATAGACGGAATTCTGGATTATTAATTGAATTGTCGAGTTTTTTTCCCCAATTCGCTGTGATGTCATCTGCCTCATTTCTTCTGATGTATGTTGTTTTCTGCACTCTTCATTCATTTGTTGTTCCTGTATCCTTGGCTGTGGCATTTAAATTGAGTTTACCAATCACCAACTTCCTTGAGCTCTGCTGAACATGCAGGAACTCCATGTCTTCCTGCAAAAGCTTTCCCTCCACTCCTTGTGCAGCAACATCGAAGAGAGTATTGGGGGATTCCATGATTGATTTTTCTTTCTTGTCTTTTTCTCAGATTGTTTTCCTTTTACTCTTTAAAAGTAGTAAATCCAGAAAATTCTTCAACACTGTTTCTGCTCTTTGAGTTTCAATTCCTGCTTTCTTCCATATACAAATGCATTCCTTGCACACATCGTTACCAGTTTCTTTCTTTGGCTTTTGAGGAAAGTCCTTTGTAATGCACACAAAACGGAAAGCGTTGCCTGAGCAACCATGTTACTGTGTGCTGTCTTGTAGTAGTCATATCAGTCATACTTCACCCATGAAAAAACAACAGAAAATGAATAACATTATTTTAAATGATTAACATTATTAATATTAACAAATTACCACTTAAGTCAGACTGGAAAAAGTGGATGAGTGGGCCATACCCCAGGGACCCTAAGTAAATTCCTACTGACTTCAAATTTTGCTTGGAATATTTTTTCTCACATTCAAACTAAATGGGAACCTTGGAGAAAAAAAGTGAGCAAATTTTAATTTTTGGACCACCCTATTACATATTGGTAGGGTTTTGCATTCTTTTGTTTTTTGTTTTTGTTTATGCATTGTTTTTGTAGTGTTGATTACTGTATATTGCATATTGCAATGTGTGTTTTGATGTATAAAAACAGCAAAAGACTGCAGAACACTGCCAAAATTAGGAGGGGTACTGTACATATAGGTTGGGTATGGGTATAGGCAGGGTATTGAGAGGATATTGCTCTGTATCCAGACATTGCCCATGCCGGTCATGCCCTTGGCTATATTATGACAGATAATCAAGGGATTACTGTAGTTTGAACTACCAGTTCTAGTGAGTACAGTTGTTGCCTAGCATTGCCAGGTGCTCTGACTCATTTTTGGAATTTGTATCNGGAGGATGACCAAGAGTCTGAAAGGTAGGTGAGAAGATCGCCAGTGGAGCGTCCCTGACGGAACCCATACTGACGATCAGAAAGAAGGTTGTGACAGGAAAGGTGCTTTAAAATTTTTCTGTTAAGAATTGACTCGAAAACTTTTGATACGCAGGATGTTAAAGCAATTGGACGATAGTTAGAGGGTTGGGAATGGTCACCCTTCTTTGGGACTGGCTGAATGAGAGCAAACTTCCAGCAAGAAGGAAAGGTACAAGTTGAGAGACAAAGGCGAAAGAGTTTACCTAGGCAGGGTGTAAGCACAGAAGCACAGTTTTTGAGGACAACAGGAGGGACTCCATCAGGACCGTATGCCTTTTTAGTATTGAGGCCAGTAATGGCAGAGAACACATCAGCTGAAGAAATTTTAATGTCAGTCAATAGGAAGTCAGAGGGGGGAAGTGATGGAGGAATAGCACCGGAATCGTCTAAGGTGGAATTGGAGGAGAAAGTCTGAGCAAAGAGATCTGCTTTATCAGTAGAAGAAATAGCTACAGAGCCATCAGAGTAGAAAAGAGGAGGGAAGGATGATGAGGGAAAGTTGTTAGAAAGGTTTTTGGCAAGGTGCCAGAAGGAGCGAGAAGAATTCGAGTTGGAGAGTTGGGAACATTTAGCATGGATGAAATTGTTTTTAGCAGAGCGAAGAACAGACTTAGCACGATTCCGGGCAGAAATATATAAAAGGTGTGATTCAGGGGTGGGTTGGCTCCGGTACCTCTTATAGGCCCTCTCCTTGTTGTGGACAGCATTAGAACAAGCGTGATTAAACCAAGGCTTTCTTGCATTAGCCAGAGGATATGAGAAAGGAATGTATGCTTCCATGCCTGAGAGAATAACCTTCGTAACGCGCAAGGCACACTCAGATGGCTCCTGGCCGTGGAAGCAATAATCATTCCATGGAAAATCAAAGAAGTACTGGCTGAGGGCCTCCCAATCTGCAGCTCCAAAGTGCCACAGGCGGCGTTTCTTTGGAGGGTCCACAGGCCGTACTGGAGCGACTGGACATGTTAAGGTAATAAGATTGTGATCGGAGGAGCCCAACGGAGAGAAAAGATGAACAGTGTAAGCAGAAGGATTAGTTGTTAGGAAAAGGTCAAGTATGTTGGAATTCTCTCCAAGGCGGTCAGGGATACGGGTAGGGTGCTGTACAAGCTGCTCTAGGCCATTAAGGATAGAAAAGATGTAGGCTTGTTCACCAGGTGAATCAGTGCGAGGAGAGAGCCAAAGGTGGTGGTGAACATTGAAATCTCCTAGAATGGAGATTTCAGAGAAAGAAGAAATGGATAGAATGTGTTCCATCGTAGAAGTAAGATAGTCAAAGAATTTTTGATAGTCAGTAGAATTAGGAGATAAGTAAACAGCACAGATATATTTAGTCAGAGAATGACAGGAAAGCTGAAGCCAGAGAGCAGAGAATTCAGAAGAATCAAGTTCAGGAACACGAGAGCAAGATAGATCGTTGCGTACATATACGCAACAGCCACCTTTGGCTTTGAAACGAGAATAGAAAAAGTAGGAGAATACAGAAAAGGGTTTGCTGTCAGTTGCCTCAGACAGCTGAGTCTCAGTGAGAAAGAGAAGGTGAGGTTTAGAGGAGAAGAGGTGGTGTTCGACAGCGTGAAAGTTAGAGGAAAGGCCGCGAATGTTACAGAAATGAAGAAGGAGTGAGTCAGATGGGGGTTCCAGGCAGGTCTTTGAGTCGTCGCCAGGAGAGGGGCGGATGGTGGGGGCATTTATGATCCCCCCCCCTGGGGACTCCGAGGCATGATTTTTGTGCGCCATTTTGAAAATTTTGAAAGGAAGTGTAGTGTGTAGCGTGTATGTAGTTTGGTGTTGACAGTTAGAGAAACTTGTATTGGAGAGCATGCTGGTCTACTCTCTGTGTAACTGAGACACTGAAAAAGATCAGCAAAGGAGGATGGTCAGGAACAAGTCCTGAGGGCTGATGAAACGGGAGCTCCAGCTCTCCCTGTCATCAGCTTTCCATCAGCTCTCCCTGTGATCAGCTTTCCATCCTCCTTGGGAGTACTGCCCTGCTCGACTGGTGCTACAGTCTCCTCACCCTAAAAACAGAGGAGGGGGTCCCTAGTCCCCTCACCCTGCCCTTTTTAGTCGCCTTTTACGACACGCAGGGAATACGGTGGCGGAATTCTTCCTAACACAACCTGGCCGCAAAGTAGTAGTACCACCCCACAGTGCGGCCAGATTTTGTCCCCCCCCGCCACAGGGGGCAAAAATGGCAAAAATTTAGCATACTTCTGAGTGGAGAATGTCAAAAAAACATCTGTTATTTCTGTTAGATTGTGCTAAATTTTGCCAAGAGAGAGATTAACCTAAGTATAGTACTAAATGATTTCCAGTAAATGAACACTACACAAAACTCTTGCCTCTTTGGTGACCAAAAATCAGTAAGTATGATATTCACCTTGAGAAGTATGCTATGTTAATATTTGCTTGTATTAAGCCATCAACAACATTATAAAAAAAAAAAAAAACATTTTCAGATGCTGCACCATCAAGGTTCAGTATCCACAGTATGCCTAACCTCAGCAATTTTGTAGTAGTAGTAGTTGTTGTTCCCTAGGTAGTCTGGCCAAACAGCCCCGAGTCCCTAAGGAAGGCCATTGCTGAGATCGGGCTTTTCCACAGAGCTCTCAAGGAGTGTATGTTGTGTTGTTGGCGTAGGTGATTGTGTGCAATGCAGTCTTCCATGATGTGCTTAATAGTATGGGGTGCTGTGTTACATCCTGGACAGGTGTCAGCGACAGAGTCATCCAGCCTCTTTTGATAACTTAAGAGGGCTGGATGATGCCCACATCTCAGCCTGGCCAGGTAGACCCTGTCCTCACGAGGGAAATAGGATTCAAAAGGATGGATATTAGGAGGCCATGCATGTAGCTGTGTGTTGTCTAAGTGACTGAATGGAACGGCGAGTGATTTAAGTATGGATATACTTCTGGAAGCTGGTCTAGGTGGGTGGGTGTGGGGGGGGGGAGAGATGACAAATACAGTGCACCCTCACACAATGTGAGTTTATGGGTGGCAGAAACCCTCGCATTCTATGATTTCGCATTGTGTGAACCAAAGAACCTATGGGGAAAATGGTACAGTACATCCCTCAACTTTGCGAACTTTAACTTTGCGATTCACCAATTTTGGGAGGTAGTTCCAAAAGTCATGTATTTTTTAATATTTATGAACTTTGCGAGCGATCACACACTTTGCGAGGTCGAGTGGTGGGAGAGTCGTCTTCCCACGCTACTTTGCCACGCAGAGTAGTGACGTCATGGTTCGCTGGGCGTACTGTTCCTCCTAGTTCAGTGTTCTGCCGCCCCAAGGTCACTGACCCTCGCAATTTCGTGGTGCTCCTTGCAATATCCCAGCAGTCTAACCTTGCACGAGTGTTATCATGGCGCCAATGGGTAAGAAGAACAAGAAAATAAATTTGGAGACCAAATTGAAAATGATTGAAAGGGAAAAAAGCAGGTAAAGGTAACTCTGCTATTGGTCAGGAGTTTGGTGTTGGTGAATCGACAGTGAGAATGATTTTAAAGAACAGTGAACAAATCAAGCAAGCAGCGAAGAACTATGGAGGTGCTCAGTTTGATGGCAAAATGCAGGTGGCCAACAATGAAGTGATAATAAAAATGGAAAGATATCTTGCTCACTACATACAAAGAAAGGAAAAGGAAGGGGTTGCATTAGATGGGTGCCATACAAGGGAGCAGGCAAAGATATTCTATCACACATGCCTTTAAAAAAGCCATAAATCCTCCAACAAAACCTTTCAAGGCATCGAGTGGGTGGCTATGCCAGTTCCTCAAAAGGAAGGGGTTTAAACACATCAAGTTTAGTGGCGAGCGAGGCAGTGCTGAGTACGAAGCAGCCAACTTCTTTCCCAGTGTTTTGAGGGGCATAATAGAGGAGGAAGGGTACTCCAAGGATCAAATTTTTAACTTAGATGAAACAGGCATGAACTGGAAGGCCATGCCAAGGTCATCCTACATTGCTAAACACCAAAAACAAGTAAGAGGAAAAAAACTAGATAAGTCATGGTTTACAGTCATGCTGACGTTAAATTTATCAGGCACCTGCAAAACGAAACCTGTGATCGTTCACACGGCAAGGCATCCAAGGTGCTATAATAATATAAGGAGCATGGAAAGCATCTCTGATTTTCATTGGTACTGGTCTGATAATGGCTGGATGACTTCAAGCATCATAAAGGAAGGGCTTCTGAACCATTTTGTGCCTGATGCTCGTCTCATGTGCCATCAGAAAGGGCTTTCCTTCAAAGTGTGCCTTCTGATGGACAATGCCCCTTGCCATCCACACTATCTTGCAGATGTTCACCCTGATGTGAAAATAATTTTCCTGCCCCCAAACACCACCTCTCTCGTGCAACCCCTTGATCAGGAGATCATAGCAAACATGAAAAACTTCTACCACACCAAACTTTTTAACTACCTCAGAGAAAAAACCGAAACTAAAGAGGAAATAAGGATGATAGAGGCAGAGGATGAGCATGGAGACCTGGATATGGACAACCCCCTGCCACAGGAAGAACTGCCCGACCCTGCCCCAGCCCCGGAAGATGAACCCATTGCCCCAGAGATGACAGTGAGGCAGTTCTGGCGGCAATTTACTATCAAGAAGGCCCTAGAATTTGTTATTGCCTCATGGAAGGAAGTAAATGAGGCCACCATCAACCATGCCTGGCACTGTCTGGTACCCCACCTTTGCCCTAAAAAGCCAGGTAGCGAGGTTCAGCAGGTGGAAGAGGCTGAAAGGGCAGTGTTGGCAGCAGCGCAGTCGGTTGTTGGATGGAGTGAAGTTACAGCTGAGGAAGTGAGGGAGATAGAACAAGAAGAACACGAAAGTGCCACAACTGCCATGCTCAGAGTTGACGACGAAGATGAACTAGCCAACCAGCAACCAGAGCAACCACAACCACATCCACGCGGAGAATTAACGATGCATAACTTGGCCAATATCCTCGCCGTCATTGACCAGCTGAAAGAACCCATCGTGAGCAACGAATGTGACCAATTTAGGGCTGAGGAAGCATGTCACAGTGTTGACAGGGCCCTTCGCTTTTATGCTGACCTCCACAGAGATGGGGTTAACAAGAGGAAGCAGTCTCTAATCACAAAATTCATGAGAACCCCAAGCCACCCTGCCCCATTGACCAGCCGCCCTACCACCCCTCCCCAAGCAGCCAGCGATCCTAGCATCCCTAACTTTTTTATTCTGATGACCCCAGTGACGATTCTGACTTCGAGGGTTTCATGAGAGAGGCAGAAAAAGCATAGCAAGATGTGGAAATATCTGTCGACAGTGATAGTGATGACGTAGGCCCCGCTGGGCCAGAGTAGTCGCACCCAAGCCTTGCCCCGCCACCAGTCCCGTACACCACGCCAGTCTTCACATCATTGTAAATGCATTTTTTTCTTTATGTTTCTTACCTATGATGTTTTCATCAGTTCATGTTTGTTTCATTTATCATCATAAAATTAAGAGGTAGAGTCAAGAGAAAGAGTGGGAAAAAGTGCTTACCTTGGGGTGATGTCGACCAATTTACCTTTATTTCATATATTTAATTGTCTCAATTTTGCGAATTTTGATTTTGCGAGGTTTTTTGTCGACCATATTCTTGCAAAATTGGAGGAAGCACTGTATATGGTGGACAGCCTACACAGGGCTTGGTTTTTGGGTCCCCTTCCAGCTTACTCTACCCTGCTAATACTATGTCAAACATTACTTTAAGCTGGACCAACAAATAAAACAAACAGAACACCAGTACCTTTATTGTAGTGACTTCTGGGCTTGTTAAGTAGAGAGGGGGTGGGTGGGTGGGTATTCAAGGCTCGGGGCATTTACTCTTGCCCAGCGGGGCAGAGCTCCCCATTGTTACTCTCACTGTCACAGCTGAGGTCTCATGGAGGTGCCATAAAGCCTTCAAAGTCAACAGCTGAGACCAAGATGAACAGGTGAGTACTGCTAGGATGCTAAAACAGACCACAAGAAGCGAGGTACAACATTCGTTCTTGCGGCAGTATGGAGAAGAAGTGTTTGTTTACCCAGGAACAGCTGACCAGCCGCCCGCCATTTTGAACCTGGCTCATTGCCAGCCACCTGCCTTCATGTGATGACTCGCATTGTACAACCCAACACTCATAGAAATGGCGGGAAGTCCATTTTTGCCTTGGAATCATACAGCTGATTCACATGTTGGGAAGTTTGATTCACAGATTTCGCATTCGATAAAAATGAGCATTTTCTGGGTTGACCTCGCATTGTAGGTGATTCCCATCGTGTGAATTTGCATTGTGTGGGGGTGCACTGTATATGTGTATGATATCATGTGCTGGGTGTTGTTTTGATGTTCCTTGGTGTGTGTGGATGTGCTGCCATGTAGTGTAGTGGATGTTGTGGGTTTGTGGAGACTGCAGCGAGAATTTGGGTGCCTTTCATGTCTAGATGACCCTTGACTTTGAGGACTTTGGTTTCTTGGTGTAGGTGGTCTGTAGGTGTAGTAGCTGTGCAGCCTGTGATTATTTTTAGGGCCTTGTTCTGTATGGTCTGAAGAATGTTATAGTGTGTTTTAGTGAGGTTAAGAGCCCAAGCAGGGCTTGCATAATTCATCACAACGTATATATTGTTTGTATACTGCGGTGGTGGTTTCTTTGTTGTTCCAAATGTTGTATAGGGAAGTGACCTCAAGACATCGAGTCTTGATGTTAATTTATTTCTGATGTTTGTGATGTGTTGTTTAAATGACATTGATGTATTGTCTGTTACATCAAGGATTTTGTGTGTGTGTGTGTGTGTGTGTGTGTGTTTTGTCTGATGATGGTGAAATTATGAAATGTAGGTGTTTTTTGTGTTGTGTGTAGTTTTGTTTCTTGTAAGAAGGCAGTGTGTATGTTGTGTTGTTTGATGAACTGTGTGAGTTCTTGTTTTTTTGTATTTATGCCATCTGTGTTTAATTGAAGGATGTTTGTTATGTGTGCAAAGTGTGTTGGATGCTGCACCATGGAGGGGAGGTGGTGGTGTGAGTGGAGGGGAAGGGGTAGGAAAAGGTTGTGATGGAGGTAAGGGTTCAGGTGGATTAGATTGGGGTGGGATGGGTAGGGCTGGGGGATTGGATGGTATGGGAAGGATTGGTGGGTTAGGCTGAGGAGGTGTGGAGGAAGTAGGAGTAGGATTGGTGAGGGGGTTAGTGGGCGGGGGGAAGGAGCATAAGGAGCTAGTCCAGGTGTTTGTGTAGTGTTTTCTGGATGCAAGTGTGTTGTGCAGGTGTAATGGGTCCAGTTCTTGCAGGAATTGTCTGTCGGCTCGACATGATAGGTTTTGAGCATGTTGGACATATGTATTTGTTGGTGGGTCCAGGGTTGCTCTCAATGTCCCCAGCTAGTAGAAGTTGTCGAGAAATGACAGCTGGGGAGTAATTTCTCGGTGTAGAAAAAACAGTGTTGTTGTGTGTGATGTGAAGAGAGATGTGGTACTTGCCTGGGCGACCGAAGCCACTCCCAGGTTCTCGGGCCCCGTGAGGGGCTGGGGGGGTTTGCGGTGGTTTGGCCTCTATACTGTCCTCTTCTCTTCGATAGCCTATGGCGGGTAGACCCACGGCGAAGATGCCACCGCTTCAGGTCCTCAGCAGTTTTGTTATTTGCCTCGCTTTCATAAACACCAACATTAACGTTTCGTTTGCATCTGAGCATTAAATCCGATTTCATCAAGATACTCTCACGGTCACTCTTCTCCCATACCAGTTTGTTATTCCACTGAAAGTCAGTCATAGGATTTTGAGTGTTAATACCTTTTATGGTTGGAACAGTGTTAATATTCATCAAAGCTAACATCATATGGCAGTTTTACTGTACAGTATAAAGAAAGTCCAAAATTTGCTACAAAATGGCAAGATTCAATTTTATGTAATTTTTTGGCAACAGATAATTTTGCCAGACAAAATTGTTGTTATTGTTTGTTCCTTTTTTTTTTTCAAATATAAAATACCAGATTTGGGACAAGAAATGCTGTATTTGGCACCACCTGGCAACCTTAGTGCTCGCCCTGTGAGTCCTCTGCATGAATGCAGCAGTATTATTTGTTCTCATTCTATTTCAAACATTCTCATTCGAGTTTGACGCCTCATGGTATCAACCAACATGTAAATATATCAAGAAGGCCCCACATCGAACAAACTCCTTTTACAACCGGGGAGTTAAAATACTAGGGTACAACTGATAAAGAAGAGTGGTAGATGTGCAAAGAAGTACTAAGTAGCATAGCTTTGGGAAGGAAAGTGGCCAGTGCTATGAAGATCTTGATACAACACGAAGGTGCATGTGTGGCAACTGTGAGAGGCTTGCATGAAGGAGTTTTAGTGCCTGCATTAACAAACAGATGTGACTGGTATGCCATGAAAATGAGAAATCATGAGTAAGGGCAGTGAAGATGGGTTTCTTGAGTATAGTGTGTGTGCATGTGGAGTGTGGAAAGTTGGTAAGATATGGAATAATCTTGATTTGTGAAGGATGTGGAGTAGAGAATCTGTGGATGTCACACCTGAAGAGAGAGTGTTCATATAATATGGTCATGTGGAGGAAATGGGTGTGAATAGAGTGGTGAAAAGGACATATCCATATGAGTTTGATAATGGGAGGAAGTGTGGTGGGCCAAGAAATGGTGGACATATATAGTATAGTCACAGTGCTGTATACGATGGGTTTATGTCAAGTGAAAACCCATTGCATGATGATTTATCATATACCAAAGTCGACATAACGTGGGTTCAGTGGGGAGAGGGATGGGGCCAAGGACTATGAAACCTAAAATCTATTAAAAAAAACAAAAAAACTCTGCCAACCACCTGAAGTATTTTCCAAGTTGGTCTGAGTTGTCACCAAGGGTTTCCCTCGATGCTGGGGGCAGCTGGAAGACCTGGACGATCACTCCAGGTCCTCAGGAGGAAATGAGGAGAACCAAGATGTGAGGCCAAGAGAGAATGAAGCGATGATGCCAAGGGAGAGCAAAGCAGTAAGGCTGAGGGAAAGCATAGTGGTAAGGCTGAGGAAAAGTGTGGCAGTAGTTTGGTGGCATAGGAGTGTAGGGGTGCCAGATGGCAATGAAAATGAGACAGACAAGACAGAGGCAGGTGATGCAGGATGTAGCATTTGCACCACACTTGTTGATGGCCTTGGCTCTTCCTGAGTGCTGGTGGCAAGTGGGGAAGAAAGATGGAGGTGCTAGTGGTCTGCCATGCTGCTTGTTTAGTTGCCAGGAGCTCCCTGTCTGGTCTCAAGTGTTGCTTTATGCCATACATTGCCATGTCAATTCTTGCTGGGTTTGGGTTCTTGTCCTGGATGTACGAAATGGCTTCATCCATCTTTGCCAGGAACTCCTTCATTGTCTTGATGTATGTCCATAACATGAAGGGGCTCATCTTCCCCACCATCCTCACTGCCTTACTGTGCCTTTGGCACCCATTCTCTTAGCTCAGTGAGCCCCCCTGTTGAGAGTTGTTCGGTGTGGCTGTCCAGGACTTCTTGTGCATCAGCCTTTGTCAACCTCCATAATCCCTGCCATGTGGAGGCGATCGATGATCTCACAACAACCGTTCTCCAATGCTGGGAACTCTGTGAAGGAGTGCACACACTCTGGCCATACTTTTCTCCAGACAGCATTAATTGTGTTCAGCTGTACCTCCTTCCAAGCTGCCATGATATTCTCAGTGGTGTTCTTGATATAATATTTTTTCCAGAACTGCCACAATACTGGTATACCTTGATGTATGACACCCCTAGATGCAATACCCTGGCTTAGTGATGGGGGTACAAATACCACCATACTCCGCCTAATGATGGCCAAACCCTGGTTTAACCCGCTGAGTCACACCGACGTACGATGCATGTCGCTACTTTTTTCTGCGGACAGACCCAACGACGTGCATCATAAGTCACTCAATTGCAAGGCCCATTGTGTGCACATTTTTCAACATTCGTGGGTGATTTTTGGTAGGCATATGTGGGAGACCTTCCTCTACCTGCTGTCAAGCAGGGATACTGCCAGGCCTCACCTAACCCCCCCTCCCCCCCACACTGGGCAATTCACCTGTTAGCTGTAACCTTGCCAGTAAAGGTATGTTGCCCCACGGTCTCTCCAATGACAAAATTCACCCTGGAAGTGATTCCTGAGGTGGAGGACAATGAAACAATGAAGCTAGAGGTAGAAACAAACATAAGTGATGAGGTGGTAATGTTGTAAAGGAAGGTGCCATATACTGGGGTTTTGGGTGAGTGAACAATATTTATAAACACCTATATTATTGTGTGAAAACCAATATTGACTTGTACTACACATAAATTCGTACCAAATAAATGAAATAAATATGTAATTTAAAGTGGCTTAAATTAGTTAACTTTTCCATAGTTCGTTTTCTTTAGCCAGATACCCTGAAAAAGAAGGAAAACGTAAGGTTGAGTGACACCTGTATCAACATTTCTAACTTCAGGATCACGATTTCTCTATGAATTTTCGATGTTTCTCACCAAAAGCGAAGGTTTCAGCCAAAAAACAAAAAGTTGAAAATTGGTTGGGACCTGGGGGTAGGCTGGGTAAAAAAACGGTCGGGACTGGACGGGTTAACGATGGGTTTTGATTTTATTTACAGGTTTTGATATTTTAGACTAAACTCGTGTGTGTAGGTTGATTTATAAACTGTTTTTAGACTTACATTGATGTGTTTTAGTCATAAGTGGGGTGAACATTGTCATTTTGAGGTCCAGACTTATATTTGACAATTTTCAGATTTTATTTGTTGGATTTAGTGAGTTATTTACAGGTCTAAGCTTTGGTTAGCTTCTTTTACAGCTGTTAGGCCATCTAGATTGGCTTTAAACTTGTTTTTGGACTCATTTGGGTGGGTTTAGGACTTGGTTGGGGGGAATCCCAAGGCTCAAAAACTGCATCCCTATACTTTGCACGTTAAATCAACCCCGAGATATGATACCCTGCCTAACAATGGGTTTTTACTTAACCAATCGCATTGTAAAACCCGGGTATACCTGTATGTCAGTCTCCCCCAGTCGCTCACCCTTACTATTTGTTCCATGATGCAGTGGCAGTATTGTGCCTGAAAGGTGGCGATGACACCTTGGTCCATGAGCTGGAGTAACGATATTGTGTTGGGGGGCAAGTATGCCACCTCAGTATTTTCCACCCAGTCCTCCATGCTGTCAGGGTGGCTCAGGACATTGTCTACCAGGAGGAGGAATTAGTTGCCCAGATTGCTTAGGCCAGCATAGTCACACAGGTGAGGGGGACAGGTAACCTGCCATGTATGATCGGCAGAATGTGGAGGTCAGCCAAGTACTGGAGTTACATCATCATCATCATCTAATCCTATGTTGCCCCGTGAGGAGTGTAGGAGTCCAGGGCTAGGCAAATTGGTCCTGACATTTAAGATGAGTTGACCAGCTTCACTCATCCATGAATGGCATTATGTGAGCAATAAACCCCAACCACCCTTGGATAGAAACCTGCACAGGCTCCATCCGATTGGAGCACCTTAATTGCCCAGTAAACCACCAGGCGCCATAATTTGGTTATATAGTTACCACTCAGCATAGGAAACGGTTTCCTGGTGTACAGGAAACCATTTAGCATGTCGCTCAGTGTAGTCACCCATAGGCAGAAGGAAGAGGAAAGAATGAAGGAAAGAAAGAGAGGAGAGGGAGTATAAAGTCACTCATAGGCAAAAGGAAGAGGAAAGAATGAAGTAAGGCCTCCTCCAAATAACTCCAAGGTTCTCTTTGTACCCTGCCAGTGTCCCGTGGCCTTCCCAGTGATATACAAGCAGGGGTTTGAGTTTCAGGTCCCTCTGCATTCGCACCAATGAGGAGGGTGTGGCGGTCCTTAGCTGCCTTAAGGCCTGACACGTCATTCTTCCTTGCTCATGTAGGTCTTACAGGAGGTACCCAGTACATTTCCGAAACAGGCCTGTCTCATCAAAGTTTAGGACCTGTTTTGGAAAATATCCCCCTTCCTCTATGATTGCCTTTAGCTTCACAGGGAAGGCCTCAGCTGCCATGTGCAGCCTCCCCATGAATGGTCATATGTCAAAAGCCAGCATGGGCCTTAAACTGCTTGAACCAACAGTTTCTGGCCTTGATCTCCTTTTCGGCCTCCATTCCTTTCTTGTCCTTGAGATCCTTCCACAGATTGAGAACCTTTATACAAATAAAGCTACACTACAGGGGTTGCTTTGTTTGGTTAAAATCATTAACTCAGTGCTAGAGTTGCTCCATCTCGTCCATAATAGATTCCTTACGTTTTTTTTAAGCATTCAGCAGTCAGGGTAGGCATATTCTGTGATGTCACTAGGACAGCATCAAAATATTTAATAGCTAACTGTTAGAGACTGGGGACTGGGGTCACTTTAGGGCCTCGGCAATCCTGCTCGTGCCCTGTCATTCCTTATAGCGCTCAACAGTGTCCAGTCTCAAATCAAGGGAAAAGCTATGCCTTATCCTTTGAGGCTTGCCCTCAGCAGCATCAGGAGCACCATGCTTTCCACTGGAGGTAGCACTAGTCATGATTTTCAAGTTACAGGTTTCAGTATATCACACCAAAAAGTTATCTTTCCACTTATTTTTGCACACTGCACTATTTGTTGCGTACTTTTTTTTTTCGCTGTTATTTGATGAAAATGATAGTGTTTCGATGGCCTTGCACACTCGAGATGGTTAGGTAACTTGGAATGCAAGAGAGAGAATCACAGGTGCGAGGCCTGTGAGCAAGTGGACGAATAAGTTGGGGTTTCAGAGGGGTGGCACAAAGGAGGCTGTGTGTGCCGAGGCCTAAGATGGGGGTTCTGCACATGTAAACATTTAGAGGCCATCTTGGGTCAAACGTCTGACTGTTATCTTGCATGCCTCACCATGTCTGCACGGGATTGTCGTACACGGCCATGACAATTATCATATAAACAAATTTTGCCATCATTATTGTGAAACTGGGTATAACTTTAGTTCACTGGTTTGCCAATGTATCACATACCAAACAAACATATACCAACACCTGGCTGTAAATGAATGTGTCAGAACATGAGGTATGGAGGATGATGAGGCCTGGAACTGACAATGAATCTAGGTGGTTTGAAGAATTTTGTTGTACAGAGGAGTATAATAAGGTTAAGGCACCCCTGTTTTTTTGGTGAAGTGATTATCATTAGATTGACTCCACCTGACAGATGGTATGAAGCATGTAAGTGTGGATATTTATGTTTATTGGATGGAGTCAGGATTTTGGTGGCTTCAGTAGTGAGCAAATGAGTATCACCCATTTAATTGGTCAGACTTTTGGTTAATTTCTCCTTTTTTTTTTTTTTTTTTTTTACCCTACCTCAACAATATACCATATTTAGGTGGGAAAAGAGGTCATTAATACCTCAACAATATACCGTATTTAGGTGGGAAAAGAGGTCTAGATAATGACGATGATGATGATAAAAGCTGCAGCCCCACCAGCCTCCAATTATAGGTCAGGCAGCCCCATAACTCCATTATTACTGGAGTGGAAATTTTAGTTTGTGAACCCTATTTATCACTCCAAAACTGAAAACAGAAGGAAACAAATTATCTATACTTAGCCTGTTATAGCTGAATGCTTTCTAATGGGAAAAAGGCATCACAGTGTTAGCTGTATGATACCGTGTCTATAGTTTGTCTCCATTCAACTGTGACATTACATGTACATTATATGATACTGTGTATATATTTTGTTCCCATTCTGTCTTTGGTTTTACATTTACCATATTGTAGAGATTATGTAATGTCTGGTGGTCTGGTAACCAGCTGACACCAGTCAAGTTGATGGTCCTGTGCTACTTGCAGGTTTGAATCCCCAAGAGGATAATCATTCATGTAATGCCACCAAGGTTGTAAGAGTCACTTGGTCATCTCTTCTTAGCTATATGTTTGGATCATGTTGTTTAGGCTTAATCTTACACACATCAGTTGGGGTTATAAAGGACTGGCTGTTACGTTATAGATTATGTTTGATTCATACTTCCAGTGTATTGTACTTGTATTTCTCTTTCAGCTCCTAATGGTCTCAGACACAAGAACAGACTGCCAGATACATCCAAGTACAAGTGCAACTTTTCAAAAATAATAACAGACTACGAGGATCAGTTGCCCAAGAGAAGCAACAAGAGAGAGAAGCCAGAAGATACGAACCCAGCCTCTGCAGTTCCTCCACCTCCTTCCATGCTGACTACAGGACCACCACAGTACCCTGGCACGTATTCCAAAATCTTGGCACCCAGTGACAAGCAGGGATGGGACAAGAATCAGAAAAAGGCCAAGAATATGAAGAAAATAATGACTTTCAGTGATTTTCTCAAACAGAAATCTCAAACTTAAAACTACATTTAAGAGTTTGCCAAGAGATGTGAATTTATTCCAGCTTTCTGATGATTAATCCTGTAAGTGTTGTAAAAACAGTTGTATTATGATGTGATATACCGTACATAAATCTTTGATAAGCATGCGGATGAATACTTTACACTAAAAGTAAAACAAATAACCAAGTCAAATAAAATGATCAAGTTCATTACTACAATTAGTCATCCCTTAACATCTTATGTTCATTCTGGCAAAATGCTGCTTAAGTGATGCAGCTTTTAATAAGACATTCTTCTGATTTATGTTTGAGGGGTTAGAAAAAAAAATGCACAAAAAACTTTTTACTTCATAATGAATGAAGAGTTTTTATATGACAAACAGGTGTTAATTATCATCAGTTATGAAACAGCAGGGTGAAACAAGTTTGCACTGTACTCTGGTACTTGTATTAGCTACATATAACACAAGACATGTCTGGTACCAGAAACCATTCTCATTACCTTGTACTGTTAAGTACTGGAAATACTGTATAAATAAAATGTCTATTATTTACAACATTCACTGAGTATGAACCTTTGCTTATTTTAGAAAGTGACCAGAAAAATACATAGTCTACATGTAATGGTAAAGTACAGTACAATATGGTATTTGATAATGAAGCCAAGCCAACCCTTTGACTGTCTACTGTACTATACATTATATTCTGGCTGCTGTCAGATGGCATTCTCATGAGGCCTCTAGAGGACCAAAAATACAGTAATACAGGTACAACACCAATTTTCCAGCACCAGATAGTCCGGTGCCTCTTTTAATCCGAAAAAAATTACAAGATGGCACTTGAAATTACCATGCCTGCCAGACTAATTTACTGGGAGGCTACAGTGTTCAATGTAGCGACTGATCACTTCAGTTGATCGAACTGCATGCCTTAGTGGTGATCTCTGTATTTTGCCTGATTTTCATCTCATTCCACTTATATTCAACCCTAGGTACAGCTTCTAAGAAAAATGCAAGATGTCAGTGGTGGTGTCACCGTGTCACACCACTCTGTTTCAATGATCAGACCTCCTTAACTGTTGTTCATTGGTCTGCCAAACTACCGCAGTGATGAATCCCCCACAATAACCAATTAAAGCAATAAAGGGGAATAAATGTTAATGGGTTCAGGGCCCACAAGTTTACAGTCACTTTTTTGCATAATAACCGAATAATAACCCCTAAAAAAGACTTGAGGAGTCGAGGGACTGAATCAGCAATGTTACACTGTTTCTGCTACCTTCGATTGTGAACCAGATGACTCTTTTCTCTCACAGTTCTCCTAATTAACTTTGTGAGCCAGCATTTTTACTGAAATACCAAGGAGAGACCACACAGAGGGGTGAGACCACACAGAGGTGTGACAAGAGCCCGAGCAAGGCAGGCATACGTCCCCAACCACCACGCACCCCTCTTCCCCTCAATGGACTCTACAAGCGGTACATCACCCTGCTGCATTACCCTTTACCTGGACCAGTGCTCACCAGGATTGGGGCAGGATCTGTGTACCAACAGACTTCCCAAGTAGGACCACGTCGATGCCCACCGTGCTCGTCGGGGAAAGGACGCCCACCATTCTCCTTTCACCTACAGTCTAAGGCAGGACCGTGGTGACGCCCACCGTGCTCACTGGGGAGAGGATGCCCACCGTGCTCCTCTCACCTGTAGTCCCAGGGCATAGTAGAACCCCGGCAGCGCCTGTCGGGGAGGGAACGCCCACCGTGCTTCCCTCGTCTGCAGCCCCCACCGGACGCAGGACCGGGGCGAAGCCACTGTGCTTGCCGGGGAGAGGATGCCCACCGTGCTCATCTCACCTGCAGTCCCAGGGCCTAGCAGAACCATGGCGGTGCCCACCGTGCCCGCCAGGAAGGGAACGCCCACTGTGCTTCCCTCGTCTGCTAACCCTGCGGCACATACTGACGGTCACGCCCCTTGCTCGCCTCACTCCTCCAGAGGCCAAGCGACTCCCTACACCCCAAGGGGCAGGGCCGGCTCCCCAGCAGAGTCATTGTTGGAAGGGTTCTGGAGCAGCCCTATAGTAAGCCTGGAGGGACACTCATTGCAACCAGCGCCCCTACGTTGCCAGTTGCTGTCGGACTCCCGGAAAAGGAGAAGCCACAGGCAGCCTCTGTCGAACTCCCAATGAAGGTGAGACCGCAGCCCCCAGTCACCAAGGAACGCCCCCAAGACTCCCGGCCGAGACCTCCCCAGACCAGCCAGCAAGCCGTCCTCCACCAAGGGTAGGCGCAAGGCAGCGTGCCTATTCGTTCTATTCAGCCCCAGCCCTGAGGGCCGATGCACCTACGGAGGCCCCTCCAGTGAAAGGCCTCCCACTACACCACCCAGCAGCTCTCACCTGACAATCCCGCACCCCTAGAGAGAGCGCCCACCTCATGGGACCCCCTCCCATGCCTGGGTGCCACCTGCAATTACCATACCATATCACCTTTAGTCACAAACTCCAAATCTTTGTATCTCCCATAGTGTGTGTAATCCATCACATTGTATTGTGCCCAGCTACTGTCTTCTTTATGGTAATATACGTGTAGGATTGGTTAGCGTGTGTTTTGAGCCCTGTTCCTCTGGTTGAATGCTCTGGACTCGGTCTTGGAAAGAACCCAAATCAGACCTTCGTACTCAGAGTGCAAGGAGTTGAGCTCTGAGTAAGTGGCATAACATTTATCAACGTATTTTGAGCGTGAATATAAAATTCCTACAACTGACTATTTCTGATCATCAATTTCTCTTGTGAATAGGACACTTCCCAAATTTTTCATTCTTTAGTTAAGTTTGCCATAAAATCCCAACTCACAAATTCGGTTTACTCTTAATTACTACCACAGTCAAATCAAGAGTTTTTCCATCACTGGTATCTACTGAGACATTTTATAAGTGTGAGGAGTGCATAAAGTGTTATTACATATCAGGGTTGTTTGTGTGTAGAAGCCAGTCGCCACAAGCCTTTACTGTAACCGATACATAGCTCTACCTAGTGACCTACTGAACTTGCTGCCTGTATATTCATATATATTTTCGATCACCTGCCTGGTCACAATGGTGTATTAACTGCTATTTGGGGGGATTTACTGCAGTAGGACATTTTTATTCAGCTACAAACAAAAACAGTGAAGTAGGAGAAGGTAGAACTGTCTGAAACAAAACAAACTGTGGTGTTCCCATGTGGGAATTGTGATATAAGGTACTGGTTTGTCAACTGCTTATGAGATACAGAAGTAAAGGGAAAAAATATTGAAATTCCATGCAGACTGAAATACAGGATATAAGTAAAATACATAATAGCGAAGCTTCCCCTCAACTTCACCTGGGCCAGACACCGACTCCAGGAGGAGATACCCAGGGAGCGGAAGTGAGTGGCGAGTGCTCCGCTCAAAACGGGCACACCTGTACCTCTCCACGCGCCCCTCTCGTGCTCAGGTAAGCCATCGTGCAGGCAGCAGTAACAGTGCATGCATTACACCACCGTACCAGCCATCGCCAGGTTCAGAGTGGGGCTACTCCTACAGCCCCAGACAGCATTCCGGAGTCAGTTACTAGCCACCCACCTGCTGCCTCCTTCCCTCAGCCATACTGGGTGACGGCCACCTTGCCGCATACGGGGAGGAGACGGCCACCTCGCCGCCCTCGCTAACTCCATAAAAGTAGGAGGAGCGATGGTCACCTAGTCGCATACAGGGAGGAGACGGCCACCTCGTTATAACTCCATAAAAGGAGGAAGAGCAACAGTCACCCTGCCACACGTACTCACACCAGGTGACGGCCACCTAGCCGCACTCAGGGAGGAGACAGCCAACTGCTGCCCTCGGTCTAACTCCATAAAAGGAGGTAGAGTGATGGCCACCTTGCTGCACACGCTCACACCGGGTGACGGCCACCTAGCCGCACACGGGGAGGAGACGGCCAACAGCCGCCCTCACTATAACTCCATAAAAGGAGGTAGAGTGACGGCCACCTCGCCGCACGTACTCACACCAGGCGACGGCCACCTAGCCGCACACGGGGAGGACACAGCTCCGAGCCGCCCTTGCTCCAACTCCATAAAAGGAGGTATAGTGATGGCCACCTCGCCACACTCACTTACACCGGGTGACGGCCAGCTAGCCACACACGGGGAGGACACGGCCGATAGCTGCCCTCGCTCTAACTCCATAAAAGAAGGGATGGTGACGGCCACCTCGCCGCGCTTACACACACCGGGTGATGGCCACCTAGCCGCACACGGGGAGGAGTCGGCCACTAGCCGCCCTTGCTCTAACTCCATAAAAGGTGGGAAGGTGACGGCTACCTCGCCGTACCTATGAGACAGCCACCCTGCCACTCTACCAAGAGAAGGAGCACAGGAAAGTGCCCTCACACTCTCTCCCCACAGAGGCGTCCTTGCCCTCGACCAGCAGCTGGAGGAGGCCTGGCAAGGACCCTTGGTATCGGGAGTCCTAGCCCTCTCCCTCCACCCCCTGCGACCCCAGCCCCTGTCGGACTCTGTCGTACCGAGCTGCCGCAGTCCAGACTTGACGGAGGCCCAGCACCGAGACAGCAGTCCTGGGAAAAGTCGAGACATCCCTAGGACCCCAGGGCGAGACCTCTCCAGCCCCAAGCGACGCCCCCAGAGTAAGCGCAGGCAAACACACCTCCTGGCCCTGTTTGGGCCCAGCCCCTAAGCCCGGAGCCCCCCTCTCCCCTCCCGTACTCCTGTGGAAGGGCCCACCCTCTCCTGCACGGACCTTTGATAACACCCAGATGAGACTCTAAGGGTCAGTCTCCAGTCAGCCACTGGAAGTCCTGACGACCCGGGTCATCCTGACGCAGGCCGCCAACCAGCCCCAGCCCACTCCTGCCCCCAAGTCCCCTGGTTCTGTCTATCTCTGTGTGTTATAGCTATTTTCCTGTAAAGTGTGTATTCATGTTGTGTCAGAGTTGTAATTTGTTGGTAATATAAATGTAAGGTTGTTGCCCTGCCTTTTATGCCCTGTTCCCTCGGATTGCCTTAACAGAACCCAACCCTGTCTAGAAAGAAAACCTCACTCCAGGCTCCGTGTATAAGGGACGAGAAGTAGCACCCTAAAACACGCAGCATAACATTGGTGGCCAGTGGTGGTTCTTGACCCGGTGGGTGGCAACAGGGGAACAAGTGAAACTGGCAAAATGGCAGCAAAACCACACGTTCAAATACCCAAATTTGACCCTGAACAGTATGACATCCACACATACCTGGAAATAGTAAAACCACTACTAGACATAGCCTTTGACAAAGACAGGCAGAAAATAGCAGTAACACTGCCACTGCTGGGTAAGGCAGTAGCCACAATCACACCAACAATCGTTCCAGACTTAACATGCCCGGAACTTTCCAAGCTTACGACTCAAGCAGTCACCCCCTCACTAGGGAAAGTTGTAGCACTTGCACAGCTCGACTCCCTTACCTACGACGGAAAGCTCGACGAAACACTTGTCCAGGCCAGGTGACTCGTCACCACCGCATACCCGGAATGCAACAAGGATACCCGAGAACAACACATTTTTAATTCCCTGGTCAGGATTCTCCCTAGTACTGTCAGGGAGCACTTCACAATCCACGACCTTACGGGAAACATGGACCAAGATATCCAGCTGGTACATCGCCTTCTGGCTGCCCGTACTACCCCCCCAGCAGATTGGCGTGGTAAGCAGATTCCCTACACAAAAGCCACTGCCAACACGCCCCCCTCGCCCACCCCCAGTCCAGCCAAGCCCCACATCAACGCCCTCCATCCCCAAGGCCCATCCTTCACGCAAGTGTCCAGACTCAAAGGACACCAATTGGATCTCCATCAACCCCTGGGAGTTCACGGCCTGTAGTAACAGATGCCCCCTCCACATCAGGGAACAGCTAAAGGCAGCTTGGAAGAAATTCACCACGCCAGGATGCCGTAAGATTTCAGTCCTGGAGGATGAGGGCACCGAGGGTGACACCACCACAGACAACCCCTTAGACCCCGGGGTAACGGAGCCCGAGGACGAAGATACACCACAGCAACTGGATTTTAGGACTGCCCTCGCACCTCCCCATGGTGGCGGGGACCACCTCACAGAAATACCACCCCCCAGTTTACAACAAGATGAGACTGAATGGGGTGAAGGCAAGGCTGCTAGTCAATACGGGAGCGGCTAGATCCTGCCTATACAGCCACTTCTACTCCCGTCACCGTTTGACCCTCAGCCTGCTTTTCCCCACTTCAGCTCACCTTGTAGATGCGGGAGATGGCCTCCTGCCCATACGCGGGGAAACGCAGGCCCAACAAGCAGACACGCACCAGGACGTCTCTGCATTAAACCCTTTCATCATTTTCGACTCCTCCTGTCACACGTACGATGGATACCTGGGACTGGACCTTCTGCAAAAACTCAGGACGAGTATTGACTGCCATGGGCGTCGACTCCAATTCAACAAATCCCCAGACTCCAGCCCCCAACCCATCTGCACGTGCGCACCCCCCCTCCACCCCCAGACCCCCCTCCACCCCCGGACTCCCCCCTTGCCCCCTGGGGTTCCTGACCCCATGTGTCTCTCTTCACCCCCCCCCTCCACCTGTGGCTCGATCGGTAGAGAGTTGGCTTGTAGTCCTAACGGACCCAAGTTCAAATCCTCGCTGGGGTAGGGAACAGTTTGAGGATTTGAATTTTGTTAAATTAAGCTTTACTGATCTACCGGAAGACCCGCCGACATGTCGTAAAATTACCCCCTCTAATACCAATATACTAGTCTTGTATGAGACAGCCCTAGCCTGTATTCAGTATGGACGGTGGGTGTTTGCGCCGAAGTGGTGACATGTAGAGGTGTATGGTGAAGGAGGACTGCTGGGCCTTGATAGCAGGCTATGAAGCCTATGCCCAGAATCAGACACATAAAAAAAAAAAAAAACCTACCCAGCTACCATCGCCTCCACCCTTACCATTCCTCCTCACTGTAAGGCTTGGCTGCAACTCACCAGGCCCTCTGGAACCCCCATCCTTTTTTCCCCCTTCTTGCTCCCTGGAACCCTTTCCTCCTGCCTACTCCCTCCCACTTTCCTCCCCCCCCC
>JAGKTI010000026.1:29748-50717 GCA_018397915.1 Birgus latro | reverse complement strand
CTCTGTCCCCTGCCATTTCACTACCACGCTCCCAACTCACACCCCCCTCTCTCATGTACCTCTCCACTCCATCCCTCCATCTCATCCTCGGCCTCCCCCTCCCTCTCCCCCCCTCCACCTCACTCACATACACTCTCCTCGTCAGTCTTTCACTCTCCATCCTCTCCACATGCCCAAACCACCTTAACGTGTTTCTCCTAACGCTTCCTATCACGTCCACAACCACACCACAACGCTCCTTCACTTCCTCATTTGTTAGTCTGTCTCTCCATGCGACTCCACATGCTCCTCTCAAATAACTCATTTCCACTGCTCTCACTCTTGACTTCTGTCCTTCCAACAGGGTCCAGGCTTCACTTCCATATGTCAGAGTTGGTATCACAATACTGTCATGTAACAACTTTTTCACTTCCATGCTCACCTCCCTGTTTCTTATCACTGCTTTCAACGAACCAGCAACCTTCCTTCCCTGCTGCACCTTTTCAAGCACTTCACCCTCCAGACTACCATCCTTACTCATCACACTACCCAAGTACTTAAATGCACTCACATTCTCCATATCCTTCCCATCCAATCTCACTGTACATTCACTGGCTTCACTTCTCTCGAAGACCATCACTTTACTCTTCCCTACATTCACCTTTAGATTCCGTTTCTTACACACTCTCCCAAACTCATCTACCAAGTCTTGCAGCTCCCCTTCGTCTTCGCTCAACAACACAGTATCATCTGCAAACAACAGTACAGGTAGTTTCCAAACACTGTCCTCTCTCACAAGGGCCGCTCCAACATCCACTGCTCAACCTTGTATCTCTTTTATAACTCCATCCATATACAGATTAAACAACCATGGAGACATGACACATCCGTGTTTCAATCCAACCTTCAAACAGAAAAATTTACTCAGTTCACTACCGACATGCACTGCAGCCTTCATACATACTCTTCACTGCCTTCAACAACTTCCCATCCACTCCATATATTCTTAATACCTTCCACAAACCTTGTCTATCCACCCTGTCATATGCTTTCTCCAGATCCATGAAGGCTGCATACAACTTCTTGCCCTTCTCTAGAAACTTTTCCACTAAAGATCTATGAATGAATATCTGGTCTACACAACCTCTTCCCTTCCTAAAACCTCCTTGTTCTTCTCCAACTAATTCCTCAGTAATTTCCCTAACTCTGTCAATAAGTATCCTACCATATATTTTTCCTACTACACTGAGAAGGCAAATGCCCCTATGATTACCACACACTGCTTTTTCCCCTTTTCCTTTGTACAGAGGAATAATTATACCTGACTTCCAATCCTCCGGGACTCTACTTTTCTTCCAGGCCAAACTGCACACCTTCCACATCCATTCTACTTCTATCTCTCCCCCATGCTTCAGCATTTCACCACACACTCCATCGATTCCTGGGGCTTTACCCATTTTAACTTTCTTCATTGCTTCCACAACTTCCATCCTACTGATTTCTTCCTCTCTTCTCACATCCCTCTTTCTCCTAGCCATTCCCCAGCCACTTATACTTGCATTACTTTCATTCTCTATGTTCAACAATTCCTTAAAGTGTTTTCTCCATCTGCTCACTTTTTCTCCCCTCTCCACTAGTAATATACCATTTTTATCTTTCACTTCCCAGCTAACTTCTCTGGCACCCTGTCTTACTTTCTTTACCTCTTTCCAGAACATTTTCTTAAATTCCCTCCACTTTACACTCAAGTTCCTTCCAAATTCCTCATCCACTCTCTTCTTACTCTCTTACTAATCTTTTCACCTCTCTCTTCCTCTCTACGTATAACTCTCTATTCCGTCTCTCAGCTTCTTCCACGCCTCTGTTTCACATTCACTCACTATATGCTTTCTTCTATGCCACAGCCTCTCTCACCTCTTCAGTCCACCATGCTGTTCCCTGCACCCCCTTTCATCTCTTCACCCCACACTCCACCTCACATTCAAAATTTACATGTTACATATATGCTGACTTCAGAATGGCATAACTGCTACAGCAATACGGAGTTCAATTACGTGCACTGAAGCAACCATTGTTCTGGTATCATGGTACAAGCACAAAAAGGCTATACACATTACAAAACACCTTAACATGCCTAGGGATACAAAACACTGCAATGACATGGTATGTAGTTTTCTAGGAGTCTTGGGGTGCGCCTAGCGCGCCTAGCGCGCCGCAGCCTCTCCGGGGGAGGGAGAGGCTGAAGGGCCTCCCTCCTTTGTCCTCCCACCGGGGACCACCCTCAATGTGTGTGGTTGGTGCCTGTTCCCCTGTCTCCTCGTAGGGGCATAGGTGGCGGCGATTCCTGAGGGAGGATTACCCACTGCTGTCCAGCCTCACCAGGTATTGCCTTGGAGCTGGTGTGTCAACAATAACCCCTATACAGTCCCACTGCCCCGTTTCCTGGGTCTGTAAGCACACCTGCTGGCCTGGGTTGAGGGGGTGGTGAGGTTGTGTGCCATCTGGTTAAATCTCATGACTGATGCATCCCCAGTGTGGGCCATGGCCCGTTCCTTGCTTCTCAGCATCCCGGCCCACTGCCTGCTGATCCTGTCGTGTTCTTTGGCAGCAGGTATGGAGTCTCTCAGCTGACACCCCATCAGCAGCTGGACTGGACACAAATTGGTCTCGTGTAGCAGGGTATTGAGGTAATGCAATATGGCCCTGGCGGCTGCATCCGAGTCCAGGGAGTCTCCCAGGCTGGTGTTCCTCGGCAGCCTCTTGGCAGACATGACTACAGCCTCCGCTTGGCCGCTGGACTGTGGGTAATGGGCTGATGACATCCTCAGCTGCACACGTCACGCAAATAGGAATGCCCTCATTTCCCCACTCACAAGCTTCGTACCCCCATCACAAGACAGGACCTCTGGAATACCAGACCTGAACCAATTATGAGAGGCCCTTATGAGCCACAAGCTGGCGGTGCCCCTGGGCGGATCCTCTACCTCCAGCCAGCCAGTTAACCTGTCTGCATAAGCGTTGTACTCTTCCCCATACAGTTGGAACAGGTCAGCCACTGTTTGCTGGAAGGGACACTCCAGTGAGGGTGTGGGCAGCAAGTCTTCCCTGGGTTGTGATGGGTCATTGGTTTCACACACTTGACAATGCCTCTTCTTCTGCTCCACCTCGGCATCTATGTCAGACCAGTACAGGTAATGCCTGGCATACTTGAGCATGGAGTCCCTGCCCTGGTGACCTGCATGGAGATTAATTAGGATCACACGACGAAGGGCTGTAGGAATTACAAGTCACAGGTGTTCCTCGCTGCTGGCACACATGACAGTGTCTCCCTGGCATGACAGGCGCCTTCTCATTCTGTAGTATGGGCGGAGTGCTATTGGCTCCTTGTCTTTCTGGTTGGCCCAGTCCCTGGTGCTCATGGAGGAGCCTGTGATCCTCATCCTGGTGCACTTCTTCCTCTACTTGACAGAGGTCCTCGATGGTGCCTCTTTCATCTTCTAGGGTGCAGACCATCGCTGCTGTGACCGCAGCACATGTGGCCTCATATTCCGCCAGGTCTGTTTCGTCTGGTCCGCCCCAGAGCAGAGGGTATCTTGAGAGTGCGTCTGTTGTGCGGTTCGCCTCCCCCTTCAGGTACTTTATGGGAAATGAGTACATCAATGTCTTCTCCTTGAGGCTAAGTATGCGGGGGTTGCTGATGTCTTTCAGCTCTTTGTCCTTGAAGACCTTGGTGAGTGCATGGTGGACTGTGATGAAGGTAAGGCCCGGACATCCCAGCAGGAACAGGCACACCTTTTTCAGACACCATGCAATGGCAATGGCCTCCCCCTCCAACGATGAGTATCTCGGCCACTGTTGGATGGCGGCTGCCGCACAGGTCCAGTTTCCAACCGCCCTTGCAGCACAGTGGAGCCTCTTGAGACACACACTGGCAGTACTGCTGCATGACCACAAAACCGATGCCAAGCCTGCTGAAGTCAGTTAACACTGCTATGGGCCATGTGGTGTCGTAATACTGGAGGCCCACCACTGCAAGCTTGCCTATGGCCTCCTTCTTTGACTTGAAGATGGACTGGAATTGGCCGTCTCAGTTCACTACTTTCCCTGACGTTTTTTTCCAATACTTCTCTGAAGGGCTCCATGAGTGGTGCAACGGCGAGGAATGGCGCCACCTGGTTCACCAGACTGAACCACGATTGGATATCTGTGAAGGAGAGGCGTGGCAGCATCAGGAAATTGGTTATACTGCTTCACAGGTCCCGGCTAGGCTGATAATCCTCCCAGCTGAGCTGATAACCCGTGAAGCTCACGCTTCTCCTGCAGAAGCGAAATTTGTCTGGGCAGAGCGCGATCCCATTTTCCGCACATGTCCTCAGGAAATGGTATGTGTGCCAGAAAGCATCTGTGACACTACAGCTGTGCAGGAGCATGCCATCAACACATCTGTGAGTCCTGGGGATCTCTACTGTTGCATGGTTTTTTTTTTTTTAATGCAAGGAAGAAGGAACCAAAGACCATGGGCCCGCCACTGTTCCTTGGTAAAAGTATCCTACCCTGCACACTGGTCCATGAGTGTACGCTGGTAGCAGAAACGGTCCCATGGGGTTATGAAGATGGTTAGCTTCTTGCTCTCCTTGTCCAGGGGGATCTGGTGGTACCCCAAAGAAGCCTCTGTTACTGTTCTGAACATGTGCTTTGGCATGCTGGTGACTGCGTTGAATGGGGAATGGGTGTGGTGGGTCTCCCGCTTGTTTGCCTGGTTGGGTCTCCCGCTTGTTTGCCTGGTTGAGTCGCTGACGGTCCACTGTTCTGCATGGCAACCCATCCTTCTTCAGGACCACCACCATACGGGAACACCATTCCGTGGGTTCTTCAGCTGGTACGGGCTCGATGATACCTTCCCTTATGTCCCCTTCCAACTGCTATTGAACTTCGTCATAGAAGTGATGGGGGACGAACATTGGCTTGTGCACCACGCAGGGCTTTGAACAGGGGCACAGGTGGATGTGGTGGGCTGGCCCCTTCATCTCCGGCAGGGGGGCATGGTTCATTGCAAATGTTGTGCGCCCAAAGTGCTCCAGGAACCAATTTTCCAAAAGGCTCACATTTTCTTCCGTCAGGGCATATGGGGGAGTATTGGGTTGGGTGGGGATTGGGGGCTCTTCCACCTGTTCAACAGCCCCTACAGTCACTGGCACACTGGGGAAGTCGTGTGGCACCATGCCCAGTGCTTTGCACATCTGCAGCAACAGTTACAGCTATTGCACCCCATCGGTGAAGTACAGGCTCACCATAGCAGACCTTCCTCCCACACTGAAACTGCACTCCTTGCATCTCACAATGCGTATGCTTCTGCCTGCGAGGTGATTAATACTCACAGTAAGTCTCTGTAGACTTCACAGAGTCAGCCCAAGGCCCCGCATGAGGTGGCATCCCGTTATACTGTACATACCTTTTTTCTTATACGAGGAAGAAGGAACCAAAGGTTGAGCCCACAAAACAGTTCCCTCCAAGAAAAATACAAAAACAATTCAAAAGACAGCCCAATTCAAGATCTGTTCATTTTGAGATGCCTTGACACACTGCATTTGAAAAACTGGAGATTATAGGAAGTTGGAAGACAGAGGGAGACAGTTCCAGAGATGACCTGTTGCATAAATAAAGGACTGGAAGTAACGGTTAATGCTTGCATTAAAGAGTTGGACAGAAAAGGGATGAGAGTTTGTTGCTGGACGGGTGCTACGCGCTCATCATAGAGGTGGAGGAATGCAAGCAGACAGTTCAGAGGAGCAGTGACCATTGAAATAGCGATAGAAAAGAGATAAAGAGGCAAGTGAAGAGACAGAGGTTGAAGGGAGCCAGTAAGAGGAGGAGAGTTGATGAGATGAAAAGCCTTTGATTCCACCCTATTGAGAAGAGTTGTATGTGGGAAGCCTTCCCACACATGAGAGTTGTACTCCAAACAGGGGCAAATATAACCCATGTATAAAGTCAACAACTGTGCAGGGGTACAGCAGGCATGAAGCTGGCTTAGCACACCCAATCTCTTGGAAGCAGAGTTTACAAGAGATGCAATATGATCTATCTAATGTAAGTCCCGAGTGAATGAAACCTCAAGTATGTTCAAGGATGATGCAGGATTGAGCTGGATATTATTAAACATTAGTGGGTACTCCTGTGGAAGATTTTGATGGGTTGATAGGTGTAAAAACTGAGTCTTTGATGCATTAATAACAACAAGATTATTTTTACCCAGTCAGAGATACGAGCCAAGTGTGCCATAGTCTCATCCCTTGTTTGTTGAAGTAACTGCTGAGATGACGTTGCAGAAACCGAATGGAAAGGTGAAGGGTGGAATCATCAGCGTATGAGTGGAGAGTGTTAGGTGTACAGCTTAGATCATTGATAAATAAAAGAAAAAGCTGGTGATAGGAGAAAGCCCTGAGGAACACCACTGTTGATAGATCTAGGAGAAGAACGATGGCCGTCTACAACAGCAGCTACAGAACGACCAGAAAGGAAGCTATAGCTGAAGGCACAGATAGAAGGATAGAAACCATAAGGGGGCAGTTTAGATATTAAAAATTTATGCCAGACTCGATCGAAAGCTTTTGAGATGTCAAGTGCAATGGCAAAGCTTTCACCAAAGTCCTGAAAGGAGGATGACCATGAGTTTGAAAGGTAGGTGAGAAGATCGCCAGTTGAGCATCCCTGACAGAACCCATACTGAAGATCAGAAAGAAGGTTGTAATAGGAAAAATGCTTTAAAATTTTTTGGTTAAGAATGGACTCAAAAACTTTTGAGATACAGGATGTTAAAGCAATTGGACGATAATTGGAGGGATGGGAATGGTCACCCTTCTTTGGGACTGGCTGAAAGAGAGCAAACTTCCAGCAAGAAAAAAGGTACAAGTTGAAAGACAAAGGCAAAAAAGTTTACCTAGGCAGGGTGTAAGCACAGATGCACAGTTCTTGAGGACAACAGGAGGGACTCCATCAGGCCCATATGCTTTGTTAGTATTGAGGCTAGTGATGGCGAAAAATACATCAGCTGAAGAAATTTTAATGTCAACCATGAGGAAGTCAGAGTGGGGAAGTGATGGAATAACAGCACCGGATTCGTCTAAGGTGGAATTGGAGGAGAAAGTCTGAGTGAAGAGATCTGCTTTATCAGTAGAAGAAATAGCTACAGAGCCATCAGAGTAGAAAAGTGGAGGGAAGGATGATGAGGTAAAGTTGTTAGAAAAGTTTTTGGCAAGGTGCCAGATAGAGCAGGAAGAATTCGAGTTGGAGAGTTGAGAGCATTCAGTACGGATGAAATTATTTTTAGCAGAGTGAAGAACAGACTTAGCATCATTCCGGGCAGAAACATAAAAAAAGATGTGATTCAGGGGTGGGTTGGCTCCGGTACCTTTTATAGGCCCTCTCCTTGTTATCGACAGCATTTGAACACGTGTGATTAAACCAAGGCTTTCTTGCATTAGTCAAAGGATAAGAGAAAGGAATGTATGCTTCCATGTCCGAGAGAATAAGCTCCGTAATGCACAAGGTACACTCAGATGGTTCCAAGCCATGGAAGCAATAATCATTCCAGGGAAAATCAAAGAAGTACTAGCTGAGGGCTTCCCAATCTGCAGATCCAAAGTGCCACAGACGACTTTTCTTTGGAGGGTCCACAGGCCGTACCGGAGCGACAGGACACATTAATGTAATAAGGTTATGATTGGAGGAGCCCAACGAAGAGAAAGGATTAACAGTGTAAGCAGATGGATTAGTAGTAAGGAAGAGGTCAGGTATGTTGGAGTTCTCACCAAGGTGGTCAGGGATACGGGTAGGGTGCTGTACAAGCTGTTCTAGGTCATTAAGGATAGAAAAGATGTAGGCTTGTTCACCAGGTGTATCAGTGAAAGGGGAGGAGAGCCAAAGGTGGTGGTGAACATTGAAATCTCCTAGAATGGAGATTTCAGAGAAAGGAGAAATGGATAGGATGTGTTCCATCGTAGAAGATAGTCGAAAAATTTTTGATAGCAGAATTAAGAGATAAGTAAACAGCGCAGATATATTTAGTCAGGGAATGACAGGACAGCCGAAGCCAGAGAGTAGAGAATTCAAAAGAATCAAGTTCAGGAACAGGAGAGCAAGATAGGTCGTTGCGTACATATACACAACAGTCACCTTTGGCTTTGAAATGAGTATAGAGAAAGTAGGAGAAAGCAGAAAAGGGTTTGCTGCCAGTTGCCTCAGACAGCTGAGTCTCAGAGAGGAAAAGAAGGTGAGGTTTAGAAGAGGGGAGGTGGTGTTCAACAGAGAGAAAGTTAGAGGAAAGGTCACGAATGTTGCAGAAATGAAGAAGTGAGTCAGACAGTGGTTCCAGGCATACTGAGTCATCACTGGGAAAGGGGCAGATGGTGGGGGCATTTATGGTCCCCTCCCCCCCACCTGGGACTCCAAGGCATGGTTATTGTATGCCATTTTTCTTTAATTTTGAAAAGGTAGTGTAGTGTGTACTGTGCATGTAGACTGATGTTGATAGAGAAACTTGTATTGGAAAGCATGCTGGCCTACTCCCTGTGTAACTGAAACACTGAAAAAGTTCAGCAAAGGGGGATGGTCAGGAACTAGTCCCAAGGGCTGATGAAACGGCAGCTCCAGCTCTCCCTGTCATCAGCTTTCCATCCACCTTGGGAGTACTGCCCTGCTCGACTGGTGCTACCATCGTCACCTCGCATGCTGCGGGTGGGTCATCACACTCCACTTCCACCCTGGGGCACGCTGACATCTCGGAGTTGGCTATTGTGATGCTGCCGGTGGTCTCGGTGAGACTGGTCTGCTTCGCTGATCTACCCACTCACTGGAAGTGGCTGAACCGCCTACATCTGCGGCAGGTGGCCTTGACGGAAGGGCACCTGCGCTCCCCTCTGCACTTGCTGCTGCCGCACCTCTGGCAGCCCTTTGCTGGTGGTGGTGGAGGGTCATGAGGCTGGGGTGCCCCTGCACCCGTCTCCCACAACCGAATGGCATTGGCCACTTCCGTTTCCTCCTCATCATTCACTGAAGTACCTGCCACACCACTATGGCTGCACATTCCCGCCGTTTTCTCTGCCACTTCGAATTCTTGATGGGCATTTGTGATTTCTTCCACAGATTGCAACAGTGGAAGTCGCCGCAGCACTTCTGCTTTCATACTGAGGTTGTACAGCCCCATCACACACTTTTTTGAAAGCATGAAATTGTTGAGATTTATGAAACACTGGGGGCACTTAAAATCACACTCTACTGCCTTAGCTCTACATTTTACCACATATGAACACACACTGTCACTGGGCTCATGCATGTATGTAATGAAGTCTGACCATGCTCCCACAGTGCACCTGGGGCCCACCACCATGCTTCTTACCATGCTGAGGTCCTCCTCCATGCACTTGGTCTCAAATCTATATTTGGCCACCCGTGCATCCACGCACTGTTGCACTTCGGGATCCCACAGCAATCTCACATAACCCGCAGCCAAGTGTGGGACCCACCTGCAACGATTGCTGTAGCATTTAACGCAGCAGCCCCATGCCTCGAAATGGGATGGTAACATTCCCGTAGTAGTGTAATGCCATTTTTCTTGCATATAATATAAGTAGTATAAGAGTAATCTAAGTTAGTATAAGTATAGTGTAAGTATATAATGTATGTAATTTACGTTAGGTTATGTACGTGATAAGTGTGTATTCTGGACCGTGTTAAGATGTTGAAAAGTATGTGAAGTGGACTTTGTAATTCATTTTTTGGGCTTGATTTTAGTAGGGAAGCAAATGGACAAGACGGGCAAAAGCGCATCTGGTTTCGATAAAGTGGCGTAGAAAGTTAATTTGGAACTTAAATTAGCGATGAGTCATATTTACACCTAGGATTCAGAATTTTGTATTTGAGCTTGTGTTTGTTGTTTTGTTCCACTAAATAACGTTGTCTAAGAACTTAAGTAAAGTCTGATTATTGATTATTGTCATAGATAACCGCGGAAATTAATTTATTTGGCATAGACCTCAGTTGTTGCGTAACGCCGCGGGCGAAACAAAGAGAAATTGTATCAAGGCGTGAATTCAGGCATCGTTTGTAAAATTGTTAAACCTGTGTTATTGTCACAAAATTTAAATCATCATAAGTCATTTTTTATAAGTAGAGTAATGTGTAAGCTCCTTTGTTGCAAATTCTTGTGTGATGATATAATATGTAGACTGTAACGTAATTGTTTGAAGTCAGTACCGGGTAGTGAAAACGTAGCGGGTGCTAGGAGGAGCGGCCGCTTCGTGCCTACGAAACGCCACTCTCTAGTTAAACATCGGTATGGGTGGACGTTGCAGGTAATGTTCTTGAGAATTCACGGTATTTCTCCCTTATACGCTGTCATAATTAGTTGTCGTTCTAACTATATTTAAAGTAAGATATCTGATAATATTGTCAATGTCTTATGACTCTCCAGTTAAACATCGGTATGGGTGGACGTTGCAGATAAGTTGTGTCGTCAAGCGGCGCTGGGTCATGGAGTCAGTGCCCGGCTGCGTCGAGAGTCACAGCAACCAGTGCCCGAAAGCCCTTTACACTTTTTCCACTTAGCCCCTTTTCAATTCACAGTACCGTCAAAGTCGATTGGTCCACTTATGTAAGCTTAATATTCAGGTAGTGTGAAATTTTGGATTATAAGTGCGTGAGAAGCGGAGTGTTGTATTGCTTCGCCATGTGGTGCACTGTGTGCGCTGAGATTGCATTCTGTATTATTCTTGGGTTATGATTATTACCTTAGAGAGGTTAAGTGGTGCAAACCCAGGCAAAATAGGGATGATTTCTTTAAAATTGGTGTAAACAGTGTAACACGTTGTAACTGGGTATCACTACTAGTCCTTATGAGACCGTGGTTTATGGGAGTTTCCCCTGTTGATGAAGTTTTCTATGACAGGTTGAGCGAATTCTCATGTACTGCGTTGGGTGAGTCAGGTGTTTTTATAAACTCTGTAGAACAGAGCTTCCATTCTCTCAAATATTCTGGTGTATCGGAGACAATTGTTTTATTAAGGTCCAGTAATTAAATCTTGCTCGTTAATCTATACATGCTGTGTAATTTAAGGTTAACAATATGGATAAGTAAACTTTAATAGAATGTGTTTGGTATAAATCCTCTGGGGAGTATACATAAGACTGAGTGGCCCGCAAGGCATGTTTCATCTATAAGAACCACGCTTTCATATATTATACTCACGCTACCCTGTTATTGCCATAGGCCTTTTTGTCCCTCTTCCATCATACGGGACTACGGGACTAATATCTTTAATACCTTTTTTTTTTTTTTTTCCCGGCAACTGCTGGGTGGTGGCAGCGATACCAAATTACTTCAATTATTTAACGAGGCCTTCTTAATGTTCTGGCAGTAACAGAAAACACTGGAATAATACTTTAATCTAGTATCAGTAAAATTTCTCTATAGTGCCTAAATTTCAAGCCCCTACACTGGTGTCAGTTCGGTGGGATTATTAATTTGTTTCATTTTTAAGGGAACTCAAAATTCCCTCATTAGACTGGTGACTACACCGGTGGGATTTACTTATTTTATGGGCAATGCAAAATTCGCGCCCCTACAGCAGCCTTACTGGGAGCCGTAGGTAGTGCCAACACTCGCCACTGTGCCTGTGCCTCCGGGTGCAGGGTTGGGTACACCGGCTGGTAGACTGTCCCCATTCCTGGAGGTGTAGCTAGGGTGGTGGCACATTGTACATGCTGCTGTGTACTTGGTGTTCTGGTGCCATGTGGCAGAACCAGTCTTTTAACTCTGGGTTCACCTGCTCAAGCTCTGGCGGCGCCATCCCTGGGTCACCCGTAGAACTCCACTGCGCCATGTTGGGATGAGAACCAGGAGGGAGATGGAAACAGCTAAGCCAGCTTGAGGTTTATTCTAATAGGTACAGGCAAGGGCGCGTCCTCAATCTAGTGTGGCCTAAGTCAGACTGCCCACCAAGCCCCAGGCCCGGACAGTGGCGGGAAAACTTCCCGTGTGAATTCAAACTCCAACACATATTGTTCACAGTAGTATTACCGGGATTTGTTTCATACAGTATCATTACAGCACTTCTCGACGGCCTACAATCCTTAGCCATTAAATATCCACCCAAAGTCAGAACTTCCAATTAGCACCTGATATTTTTTTTAAATGTAAGGGAGAAGTAAATTTGATAAGTGATAACTGCCTTCTTTTGTTGTGTAAGCACCTGTATACCTTTTACAACAATAAATATTTGAAATTCAAATAATGAGGAAAGAGAGAGAGACTAAACAGATCAAAATAGACGTAACTTCAAAAGGCATGCCCTGATTTGAATGTAGTAATATTCTGCAATATTTTGTGTAAAGTCTACTCTACTTACTCCTTTTGCTATAACTGTCGAACGTAGTCGTCCATCTCCTCAGGGTGCCACATGGGCAGGGCACTTTTGACAAATCACTTTCAGTGACCTTCACAACTCAATGGAAACAACCTAGATCTCTACAGACTTGGCTTGCTTGTGATAAGGACATTAGGGAGTTCCATGGGAGAGAGGAATTTCTGACAGGGTTAGTCTGCAAGATAGGAATTTCCGGGTAGGGCAATTCCCGTGGCAGGACTGCAGGACTGCCATTCGCATACATACATTAAAAAAAAAAATCTACGGAAGATGGAAGCCAAAAATTTATCGTACATTTTGAATGTTATATCGTACATCGAACCCTCCCTCCAAATTATCATACAAATACGATAATTATCGTATGCAGAACATCCTACACCCCCAACCACCAGATGATGTAAACATTATGAAATGCATCCAAGATGAAAACTGTCACTAAGGTTTGCAAGATGATTGAATAAATTACGTAACTGCGGCCAAACATGGAAAAAGTTTCACTGCACAAAAAAATGCCACGATTTAAAAATGGACGTAAATGAAAAGGTTGCTGAACACATAAGTTGAGAAAAGAAAAGACTATTAAGACAAAAGAAAAGATGGACTTCAGAGTGACTGAAATGTGTGAGTCTGGAGAACTGGCTGAAGACAACAGCAACACCCCCAGGCCGCCACGAAGGACCACCAGGGATGTGCAGCTGACACGGAGCGGCTCACCTTTATCAATCCCCAGCACCCCTCTTGCTCCCAGCCGACGCTATGCCAGGGTAGCAGTAACAAACGCCTAGTCGCCGGGGAAAGCCTAATGTCGGGAAGCCGACATGCATCCCCTCGGGCAGATGTAAGACACACAGCTGTGACAGGTGTGCAAGTGACACCGCCTGCCGGACGTGAGTTTAGGATGAAACGCGGACAGGGGAGAAAGAGTAGAGATTCGATGGATTCTGTGTACAGCTGTGGGCAATAGGGAGATGGAATAAGGAAGAGAGGTTGAGAGGAAGAGATAACTGGAGGAAGGAGGAGAGAGAGAGAGAGAGGGGTAGTGCGGGTGGTGTTGGTCGAGTTGTTTACACAGGAAAAGTGTTGGCTAGGCAGTTCAGACCGTGAGAGCGTGTGCTGACTACGGGGTTTTGCGGTGTGAGAACCGAGCTGACGCAGCGAGTCTGATAGGGGCCTCTACGGTGGATGAAGCGGGGGAGATGTGGGTGACGGCGTTGGGTGAGTGGGTGAAGTCATCACCCACCACACCCCACATGACCCGCTGGCGAACATCGGCAACTTTCTGAGGCCAGAAAGGGGTACAGACCTCAGTTCAGACTAGAGCCTGGAGGAGAGCAGACTAGAGCCTGGAGGAAAGTCGTTGTGAACGGAGGCAGCCTGGCGTGCTTGGTGCAGAGACGTCGCTGTATAGCCAACGTAAAGTTCCAGGGAGTCAGCAATGCGAGCATTACTGGTAGTAAGTGAAAGTACATGCTTTGTGACCGCGGGTACAAACTGACTAGCAGTGCTATTTATTTGTCTGTCGTCTGGGAACTAGTAAGGACTCCTAGTTAGAAAACGGAAGGAGTTAAGAACTAGTAAGGACTGCTAGTTTGAAACGGAGGGAGTTAAGATTTTAAATGTTTAAGTGTGTTTTTCTTATACTGATGTAACAGTGATTTCATATATATGAATGAGTAAAGAGTGCTATATATATATATAACAGCACTAGTGATTTTTTACAAGACTGGCTTTGCTTTATTAAAATAGTGTTAGTATTCAAGTGATTTAAGAGTAGACGTGTATGTGCGGTTTTTAGGTACTTATGCACGTGAAGTGAAATGAGGTGGGAATTACCTCAGAGTTATTTGTAGATTTTTGTAAATACTATTTTGTAATTAAAGCCTAGAAAAGCCATATTACTTTTTCACTTCTCTCAGTTCCCAGTTCTAAGTACATGTGTGTAGGGGCATGTTAGTGAAGTCCCCCATGTCGCGCGTTACCAGTGTCGAGGCGGATTTAGACCACGTTACCACTCATTATTAAATACGGGAGAATATATTCCCGAGAAATACCGTAACGACACCTGGGTAGCGGCACGACACTAGCAACTCCACGCATTGCCGCGGCACAGGCCATCGTCCATGCCGGGTACGAGGAAGAACAGGCCATCGTCCGTTCCTCAGTTGCTTACCCTCTGTAGGGCTGCAACACAGGCCATCGTCCGTGTCGGGTTGAGGCTGAGCAGGCCATTGTCCGCTCCTCTCCTGCAGTCTCCCCCCCCCCCAAAGTAGCACCGCGACACAGGCCATCGTCCGTGTTGGGTCCAAGGTAGGGCAGGCCATTGTCTGTCCCTCAGCTACTTCCTCCCGCAGCACTGCAACACAGGCCATCGTCCGTGTGGGGCACGAGGCAGGACAGGCCATCGTCTGTTCCTCCGCTGCTGTCTCCTGTAGGACCGTGACACAGGCCATTGTCCGTGTCGGGCACAAGGCTGAGTAGCCCATCATCCGCTCCTCCCCTACAGGAGACTCCCTTTCCCCCTCAGGAGGCAGGGTAGAGCGAACCCCGACTCGTGTTTTCCCTGTGGTCCGATGGGTCAGAGGTACCGCCATGCAGGCCACAGTCCGCATAGGGGAGGCTGAGAAGGCCATTGTCCGTTCCTCACCCTCTGCTCCTAGGGCATCTCCTGATGAGGAGGTCCCTTGCTTGGCCCACCCTGTTTCTTGTGGCTGGGCAGGATGCACTCCCTCCCCCCCGGGAGGCGAGTCCGGGGGAGACTCCTTCTCGGAGCCATGGCAAGGTCCTATCCAGGGCTTTGGCTCCCTCAAGCCCACCCCTCACGGGCAGCAGCTGAAGCAGAGGTCCCACCAGCTGAGCCGCCGGCGCCGAGTCCTGCCATTGACGCCCCCAGCACGAGGTTGCTGTGAGGTGACCCTGACGGCGACTCCGCCCTCCGGCAGTTGGCGCAGTCCTGTCCCGACGGCGGCCCCAGGTTCCAGTAAGCCAGGGCTCCCAGACTCCCCGGAGCCTACCCAGGACTCTAGGCTGTGACCTACCTGACAGTGGGGCCTATTCCGGCACTCTCCGAAGCCAGCACCAGGCCCGCCTGCTCTCCCTCTTTGGCCCTAGTCCCGAGCCCCGCACTTCCACACAGGGCTCCCGGAAGGGTGAGCCTACCACCACTCCACCAGCTAGAGATACCGGGAAATGGCCAAGTAAACCCAGTACAATGTGCCGTAATAGTGTGCAAACCCTGGACCAGTGAAGTTTCCCCCGGCTGTAATTTTGACACAGTGACGCGAATGTGACGCGCAGTGTATCTCTTACCAGTGAACTGGCTCAGTCAATATCCCAGAGTTCCTCAGTACATAGGACTGGACGAGCCTTAGTGATCCTCAGTGATGGTGTACCATGTACAGAGCACAGTGCAGCTCCTTGACTGTATAAGTAACGTTCCCCTCCCCCAATGTTACTAAATATTAAAGTGCTCTCATGGAAACTGAATTACCATAGAGAGGCAGTGCCACCCCTTGTATCAAATGTACCTTCCCTCCCCAGTGATTGGCACTTCCGCAAGATAAAATAGACGTACACTTTGTTCATCTCAGAGTGTTCCCTAGTATTTGGAAATAATTCAGTCTCCCCTCCTAGCGCAACACCGCGACTGTCTCTGTGCGTGACACACCTCCGTGAGTGATATATATATATATGTCCATGTAACGAGTGTATCAGTGCCATCCAGTGCTATAATACTGTTGGTATATAAAGTATTGTTATCACCCATGTTGGAGATATCAGTGTAACAGACATGCCGTGAATACTATGTTCATACTACCATACATTCTCACGGCTGGTAGAGAGTCATTTAACTTCTGTGTAAACTTGTCACAAGCCAGTCTCCGGCTAACCCAGTTTCCTGTGTAATGGTAAATGTGATCTTTGTCTCTGGGAATATACTTTGAATATATGTTTGTCAGTGGTTGCTGCTGTGTTTTTGCGTCCTGTCCTCTACCTAGTATACTGACCCGGTCTTGAAAAAGAACCCGCTGTAAGTCTGCGTATTTGGAGAGCAACAAGTCGACCCTCACAAATGCGACAGGTAAAAACACCTGCCTCTCGCATACGCATCTGAGGGACAAGTAGTTGGCCCTCAAATACATAGCATAACAGTAACCATACAGGATGACCTATCATCATTAAAGAATATCAAGAGGATCATTAAAAGGACTCCATGACTGTTCTTACTTCACAGCACATTATTCAATTTGTTGAACTCCCGCAGCACACTATTTGTGACGATGTGTCAGAATTGCATAGTTATTTTTACTTTTGCCACAAAATGATGAAAGGACACCACAGTTGCTAAGTGTATGTTACTGTGTATTTAAAGTAATGTATTGAATTGTTTAGAGTTAAAAGAATTTACAGAATTTGAAATAATGATTATTTTTTAACCCGTGGAATCCCATCGATGTATGGGTACGACGAGTTGTTTTGTCACAGCTACACCCATCGACGTATGGGTACGTTGCGCAACTGCAAGGGCCATAATTTGCACAATTTTCAAGTTTCATGGGTGATTTTTGGTAGGCATATGTGGGAGACCTTCCTCTACCCACTGCCACCTAACCCCCCCTCCCCCCCACAAACTGGACAATTCACCTGCCAGCAGTAAGCTGGCCAGTAAAGGTATGTTGCCCCACGGTCTCTCCAATGACAAAATTCACGGTGAAAGTGATTCCTGAGGTGAAGGACAAAGAAATAAAGAAGCTAGAGCAAGAAACAAACAAAAGTTATGAGGTGGTAATGTCATAAAGGTAAGTGCCATGTGTGAATGTGTTTGGTGACTGAACAATGCTTCTATTGCCTATATAAATGTGTTAAAACCAATATAGTCTGTTACTACACAAATTCGTACCAAATACATAAATACGTAATTGAAAGTGGCTTGAATGAGTTAACCCTTCCATAGTTTGTTTTCTTTAGCCAGGTACCCTGAAAAAGGAAAACATAAGGTTGCATGACACCTGTATCAACAGTTTTAAGCACAGGATTGCGATTTCTCTATGAATTTTCGATGTTTCTCACCAAAAGCGAAGGTTTGAGCCAATAATTTATTTTTTTCAAAAAATGCTCGGGATTTTGTGGTATCGTAGGTTGGAAATCGGTCGGGACATGACGGGTTAAATGCCCAGGACGAGGTTACCTACCACTTTCCCTGCTCCAGCTACTACCACAGAAAATCATCGCTGAGATGGGAGACAGACTCGCCCCACCGTCAAGATATCTACCATACGAGTGTCCATGGAAGAGGGGCACGAAGATGATGCACATGCCACCACTAGCCACCCCTCTCGTACCGAGCTGCAGCCCACCTGCCATTGCAGTCGTAGCCCCAAGTGCTGCAAGCGGCCAGAGCTCTTCAGTCCAGTACTAGCTCGATGTAGTACTGAAGAGAAAGCTCGATGCTTCTCTGACTCTGATTTTGCTCGACGCAAACCGTTGACTTTGGCTCGACGCGACATCCATCCTGAACTGGCTGAACGCAGCTCAGCCCCGAAGAAGCCACGATGTCCCTTCTCACCTGCAGCTCTGGAGAAACATCGATGTCCCTCCTTGCTCAATGCGGTTCAGCTAAGAAGCCACAACGTCCCTTCTTGCTGACTGAACTGTCTCAACGCAGTTCAGCTCAGGAGAATCCACAATGTCCCTCCTTACCTATTGAAGTGGCTCAATGCAGTTCAGCTAAGGAGAAGCCAAGACGTCCTTCCTAACCTGCTGAACTGGCTCGATGTGTTTCAGCTAAGGAGAAGCCATGACATCTCTCCTTGCCAGCTGAACTGGCTCAACAGGGTTCAGCTCTGGAAAGGCCACGACATCCCTCCTCAGCATCTGAACTGGCCCAATGCAGTTCAGCCCCGGAGATGCTGCAACGTATCCCTGGCCTGGACTGCTGCAAGACACCCCAATCCCCCCCCTTTTTTTTTTTTTTTTAATGCGCGGAAGAAGGAACCAAACGCCAAGGCCCGCATACTGTTCCTTCCAAGAAAAAGTAAAAACAATACAAAAGAGAGCCAAATTCAAGATCCATTCATTTCGAGATGCCTGCGTTTGAAAGATTGGAGATCATAGGAAGTAGGGAATACAGACAGAGGGAGACAGTTCCAGAGTTGACCAGTTGCATAAATGAAGGACTGGGAGTAACGGTTAACTCTTGCATTAGAGAGTTGGACAGAAAAGGGATGAGAGTTTGTTGCTAGACGGGTACTACGTGCCCGTCGTAGAGGTGGAGGGATGCAAGCAGACAGTTCAGAGGAACAGTGACCATTGAAGTAGCGATAGAAGAGAGATAAAGATGCAACAGTGCGGCAAAGAGACAAAGGTTGAAGGGAATCAGTAAGAGGAGGGGAGTTAATGAGACGAAAAGCCTTTGACTCCACCCTATTGAGAAGAACTGCATGTGGGGAGCCTCCCCACACATGAGAGTTGTACTCCATACACGGGCGAATAAAACCCGTGTACAAGGTCAACATCTGTGCAGGGGTAAAGAAAGTTCGGAGTCGGCCCAGCACACCTAATCTCTTGGAAACAGATTTCACAAGAGATGTAATATGTTCTTTCCAAGACAAATCCCGAGAGAATGAAACCCCTAGCATGTTCAAGGATGATGCAGGACTGAGCTGGACATTATTAAACATTAGCGAGTAATCCTGAGGAAGATTTTGTCGGGTTGATAAGTGTAAGAACTGAGTTTTCGATGCATTAAAAATAACAAGATTATTTTTTACCCCAATCAAAGATATGAGCCAAGTTAGACATTAGGTGTGACATAGCCTCATCCCTTGTTTGCTGAAGTAACTGCTGAGATGGGCGTTGCGGGAACTGAATGGAAAGGTGAAGAGTGGAATCATCAGCATATGAGTGGATAGGGTTAGATGTACAGCTTAGAAGGTCATTGATGAATAAAAGAAAGAGAGTTGGTGATAGGACAGAGCCCTGAGGAACGCCACTGTTGATAGGTCTAGGAGAAGAACGATGGCCGTCTACAACAGCAGCTATAGAACGACCAGAAAGGAAGCTAGAGATGAAGGCACAGATAGAAGGATAGAAACCGTAGGAGGGCAGTTTGAAAATCAAAGATTTATGCCAGACTCGATCGAAAGCCTTTGAGATGTCAAGTGCAATGGCAAAGCTTTCGCCAAAGTCCCGAAAGGAGGATGACCAGGAGTCTGAAAGGTAGGTGAGAAGATCGCCAGTGGAGCGTCCCTGACGGAACCCATACTGACGATCAGAAAGAAGGTTGTGACAGGAAAGATGCTTTAAAATTTTTCTGTTAAGAACTGATTCGAAAACTTTTGAGACACAGGATGTTAAAGCAATTGGACGATAGTTAGAGGGTTGGGAATGGTCACCCTTCTTTGGGACTGGCTGAATGAGAGCAAACTTCCAGCAAGAAGGAAAGGTACAAGTTGAGAGACAAAGGCGAAAGAGTTTACCTAGGCAGGGTGTAAGCACAGAAGCACAGTTTTTGAGGACAACAGGAGGGACTCCATCAGGCCCATATGCCTTGTTAATATTGAGGCCAGTGATGGCAGAAAATACATCAGCTGAAGAAATTTTAATGCCAGTCATGAGGAAGTCTGAGGGGGGAAGTGATGGAGGAACAGCACCGGAATCGTCTAAGGTAGAATTGGAGGAGAAAGTCTGAGCAAAGAGATCTGCTTTATCAGTAGAAGAAATAGCTACAGAGCCATCAGAGTAGAAAAGAGGAGGGAAGGATGATGAGGTAAAGTTGTTAGAAAGGTTTTTGGCAAGGTGCCAAAAGGAGCGAGAAGAATTCGAGTTGGAGAGTTGGGAACATTTAGCACGGATGAAATTATTTTTAGCAGAGCGAAGAACAGACTTAGCACGATTCCGGGCAGAAATATAAAAAAGATGTGATTCAGGGGTGGGTTGGCTCCGGTACCTTTTAAAGGCCCTCTCTCTGTTGCGGACAGCATTAGAACAAGCGTGATTAAACCAAGGCTTTCTTGCATTAGTCAGAGGATATGAAAAAGGAATGTATGCTTCCATGCCCGAGAGAATAACCTCCGTAATGCGCAGGGCACACTCAGACGGCTCCCGGCCATGGAAGCAATAATCATTCCAAGGAAAATCAAAGAAGTACTGCCTGAGGGCCTCCCAATCTGCAGCTCCAAAGTGCCACAGGCGGCGTTTCTTTGGAGGGTCCACAGGCTGTACTGGAGCAATAGGACAGGTTAAGGTAATAAGGTTATGATCGGAGGAGCCCAACGGAGAGAAAAGATTAACAGTGTAAGCAGAAGGATTAGTTGTTAGGAAAAGGTCAAGTATGTTGGAACTCTCTCCAAGGCGGTCAGGGATACGGGTAGGGTGCTGTACAAGCTGCTCTAGGTCATTAAGGATAGAAAAGATGTAGGCTTGTTCACCAGGTGGATCAGTGAAAGGAGAGGAGAGCCAAAGGTGGTGGTGAACATTGAAATCTCCTAGAATGGAGATTTCAGAGAAAGGAGAAATGGATAGAATGTGTTCCATCGTAGAAGTAAGATAGTCAAAGAATTTTTGATAGTC
>JAGKTI010000026.1:0-26032 GCA_018397915.1 Birgus latro | reverse complement strand
GCCATTTTTAAAAAATTTGAAAAGGAAGTGTAGTGTGTAGCGTGTATGTAGTTTGGTGTTGACAGTTAGAGAAACTTGTATTGGAGAGCATGCTGGTCTACTCTCTGTGTTACTGAGACACTGAAAAAGTTCAGGAACAAGTCCTGAGGGCTGATGAAACGGGAGCTCCAGCTCTCCTTGTCATCAGTTTTCCATCCTCCTTGGGAGTACTGCCCTGTTCGACTGGTGCTACAGTCTACCCCTGGAGTGACCTCTCTCCCTGTGCTCCCCCTTCCACACCCCATTTTTTTTTTTTTTAAGAAACAATGAATGGAGGAAGGAAAAACAAAGGAAAAAAACAAGTCCATGTGCCTAAAGGCATCCTCCATTCACAAAATATTTTTGACAACTGAAGTTAAATAAAAGTGGATTAAATGTTTGTGGGAAGCAATTCCCAGGAAGTGAATTCCAGAGAGCAGTAGTTCTGGAGATAAATGAATTTTGATAAGCAGAGGTTGTGCATTGCAGTGGAGAGAGTTTAAGTTCCCTGCCACCTACTCTACATCTGGAAATGAGATCCTGGCAGCACCACTGTATAACTGCTGTCACGACTTTCTTGAGTCCCTTCTAATCTCCCTGTGTGCCCACTTTGGAAACAATAAACATTAATGTCTGTTCCCCTGGTCCTTAGGGAGAACTAAATATCAGTTTCCTCTCTTTTGGAGCTAGAGTCATTGTCTTTCCCTTCTGGCGGCCTTTTGCCATCCTGATATACTTTTAACAACACCCTACAGATGCTCCATTAACTCAACGTACCCGTTTATAATGTCATACCGTCACTATTAGTTTATTTGATTACTTTCTCTTTCAGGTTACTCAAACAGGTAGCTTACAGAAAGTAGTATAGAGTGTGAACTTTCCTTTCCAGTATTTCCTATGAAATTTCCATGTCAGTTTTTCCATGCTGCATGGTGGTTTTTCTCACTTTTTTCCCGGAGGGTTTGGAGGTGGGGGGGAGCCTTCTTGCTTTACTATCCTTATCCCTCAACATGTTGAGACAGATCTTGCAGTCATAGCCTTCTCTGTAACAAGCAGCCTCGAAAGGACCAGAAGGTCTGTTGCTGTTTGGTTTCCTATGTAATTCCTATGTAAAAAGCGTCTTTGCCTCACTCCCAAGAGATCTAGGCTGGACCGAGATACTACATCACCAGATACACAATACGGGACCCCCAATACAGTGCCCATCACACAGAAAAAATCCAGTGCAGCGCCAAGAAGACCACCAAGTTCACGACATGCTGAGTGCAGGGTTCGTGATGCCCTCGACAAGCCCGTGGTTTTCCCCCATAGTGCTGGTGAAATAGAAAGACAAATCCAAGAGATTTTGCATTGACTATTGAGAACTCAGTGACATGACCATCAAAGATGCCACCCATCTACCTCGAACTGATGACTCCTTGGACTCACTGTACAGTGCCCGATGATTCTCTACTTTGGACCTTCAGTCAGACGACTCGCAAGTACCCATTCAAGAACAACAACAACAGAAAACGGCCTTCTCAACCAGTGGAGGATGACTTTACAAGTTCATTGTCCTCCCTTTTGGCCTTTGCAATAGACCAGCCATATTCTCCAGGTTACTGGATTCGGTGCTATGAGGACTGACCTGGGAAACTTGCTTGGCCTGCCTGAATGATGTTATCATGTTCGGATGAACACAGAAGGAGGATTTCCAGTGCCACAGCAAGTGCTGCACCGCCTCGAGCCCTCAAAATGCCCACAAGCTCGAGCCCTCAAAATGCAACCTTGCTGAATAATCAGTTGCGTTCCTTGGCCAAATAATCTCCCATTAAGGGCTTGCCCAAGATCCCAACAAGCTCCATGCCACTGTAGAGCTAACCCCACCCACCGACATAAAAGGAGTCAGCACGTTCTTAGGCCTGGCCTCATATTACTAATGCTTTATCAAGAACTTCACCACTATTGCCAAGCCACTCCATGATATAACAAAAAAAGATGAAACCTTCCAGTGGACTACCCCAGAATCGAGGCCTTCGAAAAACTCAAACACCTCCTCAATACAGTGCCAATAGTCGCCTTTCCCAGCTACATGCAACCTTTTCGGTTGTATACCGACATCTCTCTGGTTGGAATGGGTGCCGTCCATGCTCAAGTCTGGGAGGAAAAAGAGCATATCATTGCTTGTACCAGCAGGACCCTTAACCCTTTCGAAGCAAATTACACAACCACAAAATGTGAATGCACTCAAGCACTTCTGGCCCTACATCTTAGGGGAACCGATCACAATCATCACGGACCACCAGTCCCTGCAATGGCTGTGGTGATCACAAACAACCTATGCTCTCCTAGTCAGATCACAAGAAACCCTCGAAGAATTCTACTTCTACATCGCATACTGCCCTGTCAAGCTGCACAACAATGCAGACGCCTTGTCGAGGATCTTCCTGAAATCTCTCACTGAACCACAGAAAACATGCCACAGTGCTTCACAGAAAACCTTACTGCAACAGTGGGAAACCAAAGAAAAATCCAAACTGATGTCACCCAACACCTTCAAAAAGTTAGAATGTACAGTATAGAGGACTACCTATATACCCCCTCAGGCCACATCGTTATCAACCCCACCAAGTCGAAGATGTCACGGTCTGTCTAAACTCCAATAACGGAATTTACCTCGGCCAACAAAAACTGCTTCAGGTTTTTAAGGACGACTACTGGTCACCTCAACTATCAACCACCAGGTGAGTAATCGAAGCATGAAGAGCCTGTGCATTAGGAAAAGACATCTCCAGGACACTAAGACCAACTGGGTACCTCACTGCTACCACACTGTGGCTGCTGCTTGTGGTGGGCATGATGGGGCCTCTCCCATCAAAGTCAGTGACCCGATTTATCATCACATTTGTTGGCACATACTCCAAGCTCATAATCCCCTGTTCAGCTAAGGAACACTCTGTCACAGCCATCGCCGAGGCCCTAGTTACCGATGTCTTTCCATCTTTGGCAAACCACAAGTGCTCTATTCTGGCAATGCTCCAGAGTTCTCTGGACAAGTTTGGAGACAGCTATCCAAGTTATTCAGATACCATATCTTCCACTCGTCTCCCTACCATCCCCGAGGGAACTCTATTTGCGAAAGAAGCCACCGAAGCCTCACTAATCAACTCAGAGCCAGGCTAGTTGCACTCAGGACTGAAAACTGGCCATCTCAAGATCCTACAATGGGAGATACACCTGCCCAAGGCAGGATGGCATCACTCCCCATGAATGCATTCTTGGCGGGCCCCTACTGCAAATCCCGTTATGGCATTTGACCCAGCCACTACCAACCACACCAGCCCCACTCTCTCGCCTCAAGAACCAACTCCATCACATGCAACACTACTAAGACCTGCAGAAGGACGAACTGCTCCTCACAATCCATTCCAAGTGGGCTGACAAGTCAAGATTGCTAGACTGCCCCTAGACCACAAGCTCCAGACAAAGTTTTAAGTTCCTTCAAAATCATACACATGCCACATTGTTACCAGGTCGTCACTGATTTCCACAGTGAAACCAGGGTATACCACAACCAACATGTCCATTGATATAACCCCCTCAAAACTTACCAAATGAACATCGGGACCAAGGAAACCCAAGCTCCGTCCTCCATCACCCATGACTGCCCACAACCCCAGTTCAGCTATCCCAAAATTCATTATCCTGTCTTCCCCACCCCACCCATGAACTTCTCTCCCCTCCCATCACCACCCAATACCGCAACAAATCAGCCATCCTTATCTCCCCAGGCCTCACCCTCATCACCACCACCCAACCTGTCCATCCTACAAACCCCTGACCTGCAACCCTCATCCCAACTTCCCCACTTCATCTTCCACCACCCACTCAAATTCGCCATCCCAATCCTCAACCACCCTGCCACCCTGTGGGTTATCGCATACCCCTTCTCATCCACCTCATACACTCAGTAAACCGTCACCCTTACCACAATCAATCACCACAACATTGCCCAGCCTCGTATCCATCATCTCCACACCCTAGATCATCCAGTAGCCCCACGTCCTCCTCCACACACCTGTTTGACAGGAGATGCTGCATTCCAATCTTCACAAGATCTGGCCACCAATTAAGGCCAGCTGATATATTAACTCTTCACTATCATCAAAACCTGCCACCCCACCCCCCGCCTCCCCTCTAACCCCTACCGCAAATCAAACTCATCCCGCAACTCAAGAAAAAAAAAAATAAGGTCATTAACAAGCACAAATTCCACCCTGCCTATCCCCATACCAGCCAACACCTATCCCACTGTTACCTTTGCATCCACAGTGGGCGACTTCAAGCCTGACCCCGGGTCAAAGGTTACCATTCGCCTCCCAGCCACCATTGCAGCCACAGCTGTTGCCACCATCTCCTCTCTCCAACCACATACAACCCACACTGCCACGTTCGTCTGCTACATCTTTTGGGTCTCCAACACCAGGCACAAGAAGAGAATCCAGGAGCCTCAACACCTACTGCACTTACCTGCAACCTACCCCCAACCAAGCCCCTCATCCTCGTCAGCAACCCGAAAAGGAAACCAGATGAACGATCTAGAGCCTGGTATGATGACCTCAAATCAACCATGGTCGTCAACAAAGAAAAAATATTCGACCTCTTGCCACAGGGACGTGGCTTAAAAAAACCGCTAGGATAGTACAGTAAAATACTCTGAATAAGGCCATCTACCAGAGTCCCCGCCCCACCTTCTACCACAGAAAACCATCACCGATGAGACAGGAGATAGTCTGTCCCCATCGCCAGGCTAATTACTGTATGAGCATCCAAGCAAGAGGGACACAGAGACCGTGCACGCGCCATCACTAGCCACCCCTCTCGTCCTGAGCTGCAACCCACCCGCCGTCGCAGCCAGAGCTCCAGGTACTGCAAACGGCTAGATCTATTCAGTCCAGTACTGGCTCGATGTGGTACTGAAGAGAAGGTTTGATGCTTCTTTGACTTTGGTTTGGCTCATCACAAACTGTTGATGATGGCTCAATGCGACGTCCATCCTGAACTGGCTCTGCGCAATTCAGCCCCGAAGAAGCCACAATGTCTCTCCTCATCTACGGCTCTGGAGAAACCTCAACGTCCCTTCTTATCCTCTGAACTGGTTCGACATGGTTCGTCTAAGGAGAAGCCATGACATCTCTTCTCACCGACTGAACTGGCTCGACACAGTTCAAATAAGGAGAAGCCACGATATCCCTCCTCGCCATCTGAATTGGCTTGACGTGGCTCAGCTCCGGAGAAGCCACGACGTCCCTCCTTGACATCTGAACTGGCCCAATGTGGTTCAGCCCCGGACAAGCCACGATGTATCCCTGGCCCGGACCAACTGCTGCTAGACACCACGATCCCCAGAGTGACCTCTCTCCCTGTGCTTCCCCTTCCACGCCCCCTCAGTCCCCTCCCCCTACACCTGGAATAGAGATCCCAGTGACACCTTGCTGTCCTGACTTTCTTGGGTGACCTTTGACCCAAGGTCAGGCTTGATGTCCCCCGCTGCAGACGCTAAGGTTGCAGTGGGATGGGTGTTGGATGGTATGGGGATTGGCTGGATGAAATTTGTGCTAGTTAGTGACCTTATTTGTTGATTCTCCTGAGTTATAGGTAGGGTTTGATTTGCAGTTGGGGTTGGAGGGGAGCCGGGTGGTGGTGTGACAGGTTTTGATGATAGTGGGGGACTATTTCTATTAGGTGGTTTTGATTAGCGGCCTCATCTGGTGAAGATGGGGATGCGGCTCCTTCTGTTTGATAGGTGTGTGGATGAGGATGAGGGGCTAGGGATGATCTAGGGCATTGGGAAGATGGACATGAGGTTTGGCAAGGTAGTGGTGGCAGTTGTGGTAAAGGTGACTGGTTACTCGGGGTATGAGATGAATGAGAAAAGGTGTGGGAAAACACATGGGGTGGTGGGGTGGCTGAGGGTCAGGGTGTCGAATCTAAGCATGTGGTGGAAGTCGAGGAGGGGGGGTGAGGATGTGAGTTGCCGGTTAGGGGATTGTGGGGTGGATGAGTTGGGTGATGAGATAAGGGTAAGGCCTGGGGAGATGAGGATGGCTGGCTGGGTGCGGTACTGAATGGTGATGGACGGGAAGAGAAGTTCATGGGTGAGGTGGGGAAGACTGGATAATGAATTTGGGGATAGCTGAACAACTGGAGCTGTTGTCGATTAGGGGTTACGAAGGACAGAGATTGGGTTTCCTTGGTCTTGGTGTTCGTTTGGTCGGTTTAGATGGGGTTGTATCGACAGACATGTTGGTTTCAGTATACCATGGTTTCGCCGTGAAAAGCAATGATGACCTGGTAGCAATTCGACACACACATGATTTCGAAGGGACCCAGAAACTGTCTGGAGTTTGTGGTCTAGGGGCAATCTAGGCCCACTTGGTATGGATTGTCGCATGAAGTTTCGTCCCTCTGCAAGTCGTGGCAGTGATACCATCCTGCCTAGGGCAGGTGTTCATGCCCCATTGTAGGGTTTTTATTTGAGATGGCCAGTCTTCTGTGTTCAGTGCGACTAGCCAGGTTACGAGTTGATTGGTGAGGCTTCAGTAGCTTCTTTCACAAAAGGAGTTTCCTTGGGGATGGTAGGGAGACGAGTGTGAGATATGGTATCTGAATAATTTGGATAGCTGTCCCCAAACTTGTCCGGAGAACTCTGGAGCTTTGTCGGAATAGAGCGCCTGTGGAGGGCCGAAGTAGGGAAAGACGTTGGTGATCAGGACCTCGGTATGGCTGTGGCGGAGTGTTCCTTAGCTGGATAAGCGACAATGAACTTGGAATAGGTGTTGACGAACGTAATGACAAATTGGGTCACCGACTTTGATGGGAGGGGTCCTATCACATCTACCACAAGCAGCTGTCACAGTTTGGTGGCTGTGAGGTGTCTGGTTGGTCCTGGTGTCCTGGAGATGTCTTTTCCCAATGCGCATGCTCTGCAGGCTTCGATGACTCACCTGGCAATGGTGGATGGCTGAGGTGTCCAGCAGACATCCTCAAAAACCTGAAGCAGTTTTTGTTTGCTGAGATGGATCTAATTGTTGGAGTGCAGATTCACCATGACGTCTTCGACCTCAGTGGGGTTGATGACGATGTGGCCTGAGGGGATCTATAGGTGGTCCTCTGTACATTCCAATTTTTTGAAGGTGTTTGGCAGCACCTGTTTGGATTTTTCTTTGGTCTCCCACTGTTGCAGTAAGGCAGCACATTTTTTGTGGTCTGGGTGACTGATTGCAAGGGAAGCTTCAAGAAGGTGTCTGCATTGGTATGCACTTTACCAGGGCGGTATGTGACGTCGAAATCAAACTTCTCGAGGGTTTCTCATCATCTTACTAAGAGAACGTCAGCAGTTTGCTATCGCCACAGACATTGCTGGGACTGTTGGTCTATGATGATCTTGGGCAGGGCCCCTGAGATGTAGGACCAGGAGTGTTTGAGTGCCCAGATTACTACGAGGCATTCGCATTTTGTGTCTGTGTAGTTTGCTTTGGAAGGGTTTAGGGTCCTGCTGGGGCATGCAATTATGTGTTCTTTTCCCTCCTGGACTTAAGCGAGCACGGTACCTATTCCGACCAAGGAGGCGTCAGTATACAACCGAAAAGGTTGAGTGTAGTCAGGGGAGGCAACTATTGCCACTGTGGTGAGGTGGTGTTTGAGGGTTTCGAAGGCCTCGATTCTGGGGGTAGTCCACTGGACAGTTTCATCTTTCTTCAACATGTCATGAATGGCTTGGCAATGGTGGCAAAGTTTTTGGCAGCACGCTGGTAATATGAGCGCAGGGCTAGGAAGGCACGGACTCCTTTTACATCAGTAGGTGGGGTTAGTTTGGCATTGGCATGGAGTTTGTTGGGATCCGGGACTAGCCTCTCGCGGGAGACGATGTGGTCAAGGAATGACACTGATTTGTGGGCAAAGTTGCATTCTGAGGGCTTCAGTTTGAGGCCAGCCACTTTAATGCAGCCCAGCACTTGCCCTAAACGCTGGAAATGCTCTTTCTATGTTCGTCTGAACAAGATAACATAATCCACGTAGGCGAAACAAATTTCCTATGTTAGCCCTCGTAGCACAGAGTCCATTACCCTGGAAAAGGTGACTGGTCCATTGCAAAGGCCAAAGGGGAGGACGTTGAACTCATAGGGTCATCCTCCACTGGTGAAAGTCGTTTTCTGCCAATGTTCTTGAATGGACACTTGCCAGTAGCTCAACTGAAGGTCCAAAGTGGAAAACCATCAGGCACCGTACAGTGAGTCCAAGGAGTCATTGATTCAAAGTAGAGAGGTGGCATCTTTGATGGTTATGTCGTTGAGTTGTCAACAGTTGACGCAAAACCTCAGCAATCCATCTTTCTTTTTCACCAGCACTACGAGGGAAAACCACGGGCTTGTCGAGGGCATCACGATCTCTGCACTCAGCATGTCGTGAACTTGGCGGTCTTCTTCTTTTCTCTGTACTGGATTTTTCTGCACGATGGCTGGCTTATGAAGGATCCTGTGGTTTATATCTGGTGATGGAGTATCTCGGTCCAATCTAGATATCTCCGGTGTAAGACAAAGACATCTTGGTAACAAAGGAGCAGCTGCTCCAAGTCTTGCTGGTGTTGTGATGACAAATGAGTGAGAATCTGGGGTAGGAAGGGGGTGTCGGTAGAACTTGGAGGCTCAAGGGGGATATCGAAACTCTCTAACTCTCCCATGACGAGACCTTTGGGAAGCATGAGGGGCTCGTCAGAGATGCTTGTGATCCTGATGGTAATGAGATGGGGGGAGCTATTGCCAAGGATATGAGGCAACCCATGGTGAAGGGGTACTCCATCTGCAGGGAGAACAGCAGCAGGTGCTTGGTAGGGGTACTCAGTGGCACCCAGGTTTGACAATGGGGTTGAATGGTGGTTGTCTTCTTGTTCACGGCATGCATGAATGTGTGCAGGCTGGAAGTGGGGTTGTGGGCCCGGACTGGAGGTGCTGGTGATGGCAGTCACTAGTGGCCCCCAGCTTTTGCGATAAGTCCAACCCGAGATAACCATCATAAGCCATACATCTTGTGTCGTTGAATGAGTGGTCACTGTAGACTGAAGGCTCTGGGGTGGTGACCAAGAGGGGGAGAGTTTTGCCTTTCAGGGCCAGTGGCTCGTCTCCCGCCACAATCAGGTCAGTGGACGAGGTTTTGAAGGCCTTGAAGACTGCCTGATTTTTTTCTGTAAATCTGCGTGTACAGGCAAGAATGTGCGGCGCCTGTGTTCACCAGGAGCCTTACAGGAACTCCGTGGAGCCTAATCTTACTGTAGACTGGCGTTTTGAGCTTGGTGCTAGTTGCCCCGAACATGGCCAGAACCGACTGGGGTGGACCTAATATTCGAGTCCAGCTTTGGAGGATTCAGTTACTTTCATCTCATCTACATAATCGTGTGTAGACTCCGTGGCAACCTCTTCCTCGGGATCTAGTCCTGGGTCATCTACTCGGATGTCATTGTTGGCGACATGACGCTGGAAGGGACGGGGCTTCTGGGGTGGATTCCAGTGGTTGGACCAGCTGTGCCGAGCTATGACCAGCTCACACATGTCGTGCAGGGCACACTAAGCACTGCAAGCTTTGAGCTCCCATGGGTTAGTCAGGATCAGGCTGTCCTGCCAAGTCTGTTGTGGAGATGCAGAGACGCGGGACTAGCAGGGACGGTTTTGACTCCACCTTTCCTTCGTCTTCTGGCTTGGCTGGGTAGGGTCACTGTGCACAGCCCCAATCTTCTTTTGTTTGCCTGCATGTGCCACCAGTAGCTGCCGGATTGTAATGATGTCCCAGTTGAATCCCTGAGTGACCTGGATTTTGAGGTGCTCCTGGACAATACTGGGTAGGATCCACATGAAGTGTGCGAATATATGGTATGTTGATTCTGTTGTTCCTCTGTCACCTGGGCGTAGGCTGACAATAGTAAATTTCCTCAGGTATGCTAATGTGGCATCTAGATCTCCCTCAAATTTCACATAATTTAAGTGTGAGAGTGAGACGACTGAACTGAGGGAAGGTTGGACAGCACTGATCACTATTTTTCTGGACTGTGCCCATATCTGGGTTGCACTGATTTTTGTACTAGGGAGATTGCCACACATTCTGTGCACCGGAAAAAAGGGGAGATCCAGGAGGTGAGTTTATGTCTGTACTGCAGGATGTTGTTAAAAGTATATCTGGAAGGCAAAGGGCCAAAAGGGACAGACTATGACTCTAGTTCCAAAAGTGGGGAACCAGATATCAAATTCTCCCTATGGACCTGGGGTACAGATGTTAGTGCATATTGTTCCCACAGTGGGCATACATGGAAGTTAGAAGGGACCTGAGAAAGTTGGAACAAGAAGGTTAAACAGATGTGCCACCAGGATTCCTTTTCCAGATGTAAGGAGGAGGGAACTGAGGGGGCGTGGAAGGGGAAGCACAGGGAGAGTGCTCACTCTGGGGATTGGTTCCGGATAGGGAAATGTCATGGCTTCTCCAGAGCTGAACAACGTTGGGCCGGTTCAGTTGTCGAGGAGGGACGTCAGGGCTTCTCTGGAGCTGAACCGCATCAAGCCAGTTCAGTTAGCGGGGAGGGATGTTGTGGCTTCTCCTTAGCTGAACTGCGTTGAGCCAGTTGGGAAGGTGTGGAGGGACGTCGTGGCTTCTGAGCTGAACCGTGAGCCAATTTAGTACATGAGAAGGGATGCCGTGGCTTCCTCGGGGCCAAACCACATCGAGCCAGTTCAGCAGGGACATCATGTTGAGCCAACTCCAGTGGTTGTGTCAAGCCAAATTGGAGTCAGAGAAGCATCGACCCTTCTCATCAGTACCGCTTCGAACCAGTACTGGACTGAAGAGCTCTGACCATTTGCAATACTTGGGGCTTGGGCTGCGGCAGCGGGTGGGCTGCAGCTCGGTGTGAGAGGAGGGGCTAGCGGTGGTGGGTGCGCATTTTCTGTGCCCCTCTTGCGAAGCTCATATGGTTGCTATTTTGGCGGTGGGGCGAGGCTTCCTTTCATCTGTTTGACGAGGGTTTTCTGTGGTAGTAGCTGGAGTGGAGACTATGGTAGGTGGCCTCATCCCGGGCATTTTAGGTATTCAACTAAATTATAAATGACCTACTAGTGTATAGCAAGTTAAAGCAAAAAAGCGAAGTCCAAAGAAAGTATTTATCAAATAATCAGAGCACTAAGGAATTCACTGAGTAGCTCAGATGGGCACTGGGGAAGCACAACATTAGCAGGCAGATGCCAGACTGTAAGCAGTAATTATTTTTCTGTAAGATGGCGTTCCTCGCCGAAATGCCCCTAGGTAGGAGGAAAGGAAACAGTAGAAAACATAATGATGACTACGCAGACCTGGTGGAACTGGATACATTACATAAATTAGCAGAGAAAGTGAATAAACTGTAGGAACAAAAGAAACTGTAGGAATCAACAAAAAGAAAAAAAAATGAGGAATTAGTAAAGGAATTAAACAGAAAAGATGCAACAATCGGTGAGCTACAAGCTGATGTAGACATTCTGAAGAAGAAAATAAGCGAAATGGAAAATACAGTAGTCACCCATGCGAGGGTTTTGAAGGCATATAATAATGATAAAAGACATAATTAGACAGGCAGGCAGTCTGACAGGACAAAGCAGAGACAATAATCAGAAGATAAATCAAGCAAATGAAATGATGAAAAGTTACACAGAGGAAGCACAAAATACATGGGCAGAAGTGGCAAAAACAAGCCCAGATATATAATACAGGGTTGAAACAAAAAGCACGATGAGGGAAGTGAAGGACACCATTAGAAACAATCCAAGGTTGATAAAGGAAACTGCAGGTATTAACAAATCTGTTGTCATCTCTGGTAAAGATGAAGATGAAATAAGGAGCAGAACCACTGGAGAAAAAAAGGAGGTGGTAAATATAATGAACATAATGAAAGTAGTAACACAGGAAATCTGCAAGAAAGATGTAGAGGAATTTAAAAGGCTAGGGAAATATGAGAGAAATAACTGAAGGCCCTGAAAGTAATTTTCCAAAGTGTGAACACTGTAGAAATAATAATAAAGAATGCTAATAAACTTAAGGAATCTGAGGAATATCAAGATGTTTGGATAAAAGGGTGTCTAACTCAAGAGGAATGGGGATTACTAAAGGAAAAGAGGGAAGAAGCAAAAAGAAAGAATGGTGCAAGATCAGATGATGAGATTTTTTTTCTTTATTTTTATTATTATTATTATTATTATTATTATTTTTTTACAAAGTTGTAGGGTTACAAATAAGAAAACGGCACATGAACAGCAGGGACTAAATAAAAGTAGGGTAACAGACTCAACTAATGTCAAATATGTGAACAATATGACAAAGTTGATGTACTTAACCCGAGGAATTCCATCAACGTATGGGTACGTCGCAATGTTTTGTCACAGCTACACCTATCGACGTATGGGTATGTCACGCAATTGCAAGGGTCATATTTTGCACAATTTTCAAGTTTCATGGGTGATTTTTGGTAGGCATATGTGGGAGACCTTCCTCTACAAGCTGCCAAGAGGGGATACTGCCTGGCCCCACCTAACCCCCCCTCCCCCCACACACTGTGCAATTCACCTGTTAGCAGTAACCTGGCCAGTAAAGGTATGTTGCCCCACAGTCTCTCCAATGATGAAATTCACGGTGAAAGTGATTCCTGAGGTGGAGGACAAAGAAATAAAGAAGCTAGAGCAAGAAACAAACAGAAGTGATGAGGTGGTAATGTCATAAAGGAAGGTACCATATGTGGATGTGTTTGGTGACTGAACAATGCTTCTATTGCCTACATAAATGTGTGAAAACCAATATAGTCTTGTACTACACATAAATTCGTACCAAATACATAAATAAATACATAATTTAAAGTGGCTTGAATTAGTTAACCCTTCCATAGTTCGTTTTCTTTAGCCAGGTACCCTGAGAAAGAGAGAAAACGTAAGGCTTACTCATCACCTGTAGCACCATTTATAACCTCACGAGGGCGATTTCTCTATGAATTTTCGATGTTTCTCACCAAAAGCGAAGGTTTGAGCCAAAAAAAAACAAAACAAAAAACAACGAAAATGCTCGGGACTAAAATCGGTCGGGACGTGACTGGTTAAACGTATATGAAATGGTATCCATATTATTTGAGATAAAAGACTATACCAAAGAAAATGAGCCTCATATTATCTGTCAGACAGAAACAAAATTAACCCCAAGGATATCCACGACTCTTTAAATTTTGATGAATACACTATTTGGAGTAGAGACAGGACCTTGAAAAAGGGAGGAGGAGTTATGATATTAACAAAGAAAAGACCCCAAGTCAAAGTTATAGAAATAGACGCAACCTCACAAGCTGAATTAATTGCATTAGAGATTACTACATCAGATGAGAAAATAATTATGGCAAATTTACATATGGCACCCAAGACAAACACATGAAATAAAGGTGAATATGAAGACCTCGCAGAAAAGACAATTCAGAGTTGAGAACTCTGCTATAATGGAAGAATAATATGAATGAATTTTAGTAATGGGAGATTTCAACACAAATATAAATTGGAACACTCTAGATGTAAGAAGCTATGAAAGCTGTTGGGATAAAAAACTCCAGGATCTTATACAAAAGTTTTTCCTAACACAACATGTAAAGGAAAACACTAGGAAACGAGGACCAGAAGACCCCTCATTACTAAATCTCATATTTACTGGGCAAGAAAATGAAATTGACAATATAATCTATCACCCCCTATTCGGCAAAAGTAACCACACAGTATTAGATTACAGTTTCAGGAAAGCATAATGAGAATTACAAAAAGGGGCTAAACTACAAAAAGGGCAACTATTAAAACCTAAAGAAGTACTTTATGGAAATAGATTGGGAAAAGAATCTAAGAGGACAAGAAATAAATGTTATATATAAAAAATTCTGTGAATTTTACGAAACGGGAATACAGAATTATGTCCCACACCACAAAGAAACAGAAATATGGATAAAGAATTGGCTTAATTCTGATTGTAAAAACGCAAACGAGAAAAAAGATTTGTTGTGGATCAGATATAGACGACAATAGTGAGAGAGCATACAACAACTACTGTACAAGCAGGCAAGAAATTATTATACAAGGATAAGGAGAGAAGATTAAAGGCAGTTTGTAGAAGACAGTATAAATAAAAGTACTTATCAATCAAGACTGTTTTACAGCCACATATGAAGCAAAACTAAAGTCAAAGATAAAATACAGTCCATCAGAGGGAAAAATCTATACCACTGAAAGAAAAGCATTCGCGAGCCGAACGCTAATCGCCCGCCAGAATATGCTGTTGGCCGAGTCCAAAATTTAGGCCATATCTTGATTCCCTGAAGGTTTCATGTTGACAGCTCACGCCGTTCATGAGATATAATGGTGCTAAAGGCAGGTGATAAAAACTAGTTGACCTTTGGCAGCCATTATGCTGAAGTTGACCTTGACCTCGGGTTACCCTTTTCAAACTCTTCCAAGATTTTGACCATATCTTGATACCCTGATGATTTCATGTTGATAGCTCAGGCCGTTCATGAGATACAGTATATTAGTGCTAAAGGTGGGTGATAACAACTAGTTGCCCTTTGGCAGACATTTTGGCTACCTTGACCTTGACCCCGAGTACCCATTTTCGAACTCGGCTAAGATTTTGGCTATATTTTGGGGGAGGCGGTGGCTGAATCGGTAGAGATGTGCCCTGCAGTCCTAACGGACCCAGGTTCGAATCCCAGCTGGGGCAGGGAACAGTTTAAGGATTTGAATTTCACAGAACACACTTTACTGATCTACCGAAAGACCGGCCAACATTTCAAAATACCCCCGTTAATACCAATACACTAGTCCTGTATGTGACAACCCTAGCATGTACTCAATATGGACGGTGGGTGTTAGCGCCGAACTGGTGACATGTGGAGGTGTATGGTATATAGGAGGATTACTGGGCCTTGGGAGTAGGCTAGGCTATGAAGCCTATGGCTAGAGGTGGACACATTAAAAAAAAAGAAAAGTTTCATGTTGACAGCTCAAGCCGTTCATGAGTTATAATGGGATCACACACACACACACACACACACACACACACACACACACACACACAGGCAAAAACATTATCGCTCTGCCTTCTAAAGGTGGGTGATAATGAAGAAGAGATTTGTGAAGTACTAACCAAAAAGTTTCTATCAGTTTTTATGGAAGAAAGATTTTGAAACAGATGAAAACGAACAATCTTGCCCACACATATTAACAAATATACGTATATCGAAACAAGAGGTCCAGGAGGAGGTGAGTAAATTAGAAAAGGAAAAGCTAATCGTCATGACAAGATTTCATGGTGGGTATTACAGGAATGTGCAGAAGAGCTAAGTAGACCAATACATTTAATATTCCGAGAATCCTTGAGCCAAGGTAAACTGCCTGAGATCTGGAAGAGAGTAAACACTGTTCCCCTTCTCAAGAAAGGAAATAGACAAAAATAATCCACTAGACTACCGAGCACGACACTGACCAGTTTCGTAATTAAGATATTAGAGAAGCTGATACGAAAAATTTGGGTAAATCACCTGGGAAAAACAATATAACGGAAAGACAATTTGGTTTTAGAAAGGGACAATCATATGTTACTAATCTATTACATTACGATGATAGAGCTTCAGAAACACTGCAGAAAAGAGAAGGCTGGGTAGACAGCATCTATTTGGATTTCAAGAAGGCATTGACAGGGTACCATACCATAGACTTTTATGGAAACTGTACCATCAACGAGGAATCCAAGGTAATCTGTACTGTTGGATGAAAGAGTTTCTCAAAAAAGAGGAAATGAGAACAGTACTAAGGGGAAATTACTTATCACGGAGAGAAGTGACAAGTGAAGATCCACAGGGATCAGTTTATTATGTTTTTTTGTATAAATAAATGACACAGACCGCAACATTGGAAATGGAAGCTATCGAAATACGTTTGTTGATGATGCAATAATACAAATGAAAATTACAAACATTGACTCTTGCATAGAGCTACAAGAAGATTTTGATAAGCTACATGAATGGAGCAGTAGATGGCAAACAGAATTCAATGTGGACAAATGTCATGTAATAAAGTTTGGTAAAAGTGAAAAAAGACCAAACCGTGATTATAAGTTAGGAACTTCAACCCAACACACATCAGAAAAGGAGAAGGATTTAGGAGTGATTATCAATAACAGACTATCATCGGCTGATCACATAAAGGATGAAGTAAGGAACATGTACACACTACTTGCTAATACGAAAGTAGCATTCACATATATAAATGAAGTCATGCTGAGAAAAATAATCACACCATTACTAGACGAATTCTGGAGCATGCATCTGTAGTCTGGAAGCCACATCTCAAAAAACACAGAGATAAGACTGAAAAGATACAAATGGCTGCTACAAGATGGGCTCCAAGTTGAACCATTTGTGCCCAGTGTCTATAAAGGACGGAACTGGGCATTTTCAATATTTAATAAAGGGAACCCCGGGCAGGGACCTACGAGCTTCGTGACCATGAACCGATAGGCAGAGGGCGGTATGCTTAGTACTCTTCCAGCAAGATCCCTCGCACAGAAACTCTGGGCACTAATGGGCTAAGTGATCTAAGCTATGAAGAAAATCTAGACAAATTAAACCTAGCAACATTACAAGAGAAGGAAAAGAGGTGATATGATTATGTTATATAAATGAATCACAGGAAAAAGAGAAAATAGTCATAAATGAGTAAAAAACCTATGGGGAAGCAACATCAAGAGGACACTACAAAAAACTGTACAAAAAGGGAGGTGACAAAGACGTAAAGAAATTCAGTTTCCCAAGTGCAACTGATCAGTGGAATGCACTACCAAATGAAATAGTGTGTGCCGAAAGTATTCATAAATTTAAAGATGTGTATGATAAAAATGGTTCAAAAACACGAGATAGTATGAGCCTGACTCATTCCTGTAAAGATACAATTGACTAAGAACAATTAGGTAAGAACACACACACACACACACACACACACACACACACACACACACACACACACACACATGGAGATGAACAATAAACTGGTAGAACAGGTAAACAGATTGGAGGTGGCATTTCAGAGTGAAATGAATGAAATTAAGAAACAATTGCACATACAGAAGGAAGAAATAGAAAAATTAGTAAAGGAAGTAAACAAGAAAGACAATAGATGAGTTGACAGTTGAAGTGGGTTCAACAGAAGGAAAGTTAGTGAAATAGCAAGTACTGTTATCAACCACGACAGTATCATGGAGGAGTTCAAAAATGATACAGAGACAATTAGGCAAGTAAGCAATCTGACAGATTAGAGCTACGATATTGAGAAGAAGATAACCCAGGTGAATGAAGCGATGCAAAGCTACAAAAATGATGTGGAAACCACGTATGCTGAAATTGTGAAAGTAAATAGAGACATAGAAACAACAGATGAAGAAAAAAGTGTTAAAAAGGAAGTGAAAAGAATAATCCAAAACAATCCTAAATTGGTCAGAGATTCAGCAGATATCAACAAATATATAGTAATCACTGGTATAGAGGAGAAAGAAATAAAAAACAATCTCGAGAGACAAAAAAGAGATGGCAAATGTAATGATCATACTGAAGGAAGTATCAGAGGAATCTGCAATAAAGACATAAAGGGGCACAAAAGGCTAGGGAAATATGAGAGAAATAAGTCAAGGCCCCTAAAAGTAACCTTCCTGAGTGTAAACACTGTGGAGGAGGTACTAAAAAAGGCGAAGAAACTTATGGAAAAAGAGGAATTCAAAAATGTATGGATAAAAAGATGCCTAACTCAAGAGGATACGGAATTACTATGACAGAAGAGGGGGGAAGCAAAAACAATGAATAAGGGAAGATCAGAGGAGGAGAAAAATACATTTTTTTTTACAAAGTAATTGGATTGCAGGTTCGAAAGTGGTACATAACCAAGAGGGAATAAAAAGGAGGGAGGTAGTAGACCCAAGTCATGACAAGTATGTAAACAAGATGATTAAGTTGATGTATTCAAATGTAGATGGAATGGTATCTAAATTATTAGAGATGAATTATTACATCAAAGAAAATGAACCACATATTATTTGCCTAACTGAAACAAAATTAACACCAAGGATATCAAACGACATCCTAAAGCTAGAGGAATACAGTATATGGAGAAGAGATAGGAACTTAAAAAAAAGGAGGAGAAATTATGATATTAACAAAGAAAAATCTAAAAGTCAAAGAAATAGAACTAGATACACCCCTGCAAGTAGAAGTGCTTGCAATAGAGATTAATACATCTGAAGGGAAAGTAATTGTGGCAAATTTATACATGCCACCCAGATCAAACACATAAGAAAGAGGTGAATGAGGATCTGGCAAAGAGTACAATTCAGAGTTTAAGAGCATTACTACAAAGAATGGAGGAGAAATCGGAAAGAATTATACTGAATGGGGATTTTAACACAAATATAAATTGGAATATTCTAGATATAATAAGCCAGGAAAGCTGTTGGGACCAAAAGTTCCTTGATCTAGTGCAGGAGTTTTTCCCAATGCAACATGTAAAAGAAAGCACCAGAAAAAGAGGACTTGATGTACCATTAGTTCTAGATTTTATATTTACTAGGCAAGAAAACGATATTGACAATTTAATGTATCACCCTCCATTCGGCAACCATGCAGTACTAAATTGCAACTCAGGATTGCATTGACATTGTTAACGGCAATGAAAATTACAAAAAGAATCTAAGCTATAAGAAGGGAAACTACCATGACCTAAAGAAGTATTTCTTGGAAATAGATTGGGAAAAGGAACTAAGAGGACAAGATTTAAATGTTATATGTAAAAAATTCTGTGGACTTCATGAAATAGAGTCCAAAAGTACATCCCAGAGCACAAAGAAGCAGAAAAGAAAATAAAGAAATGGTTTAATACAGAATGTAAGACATCACAGGAAAAAGAGACTTGTAGTAAAGATACAGACGGCACAATAGTGAGAGGGCATATAACAACTATAAACAGGCAAGAAACGATCATACAAGAATAAGGAGAGAGGGCCAAAGACAATTTGAGGAAGACATCATAAATAAAAGTAGTGATCAACCGAAGCTATTCTACAGCTACATCCGAAGCAAAACCAAAGTAAAAGATAGAATACAATCCATTAATAATGAGGGGATCAACTACACACAAGAGAAAGATATCTGTGAACCACTAAATAAGAATTTCCAGTTTTTACAGAAGAAAATAATTTTGAGAGAGATGATATGGAACATGCATGCCAACACATATTACCAGATATACAAATATCAGAAAAAGAAATACAAGAGGAGTTAAGTAAATTAGACAAAGGAAAAGTAAATAGTCCTGATGAAATTTCATGTTGGGTCTACATGAATGTGCAAAGGAGTTAAGTAAACCATTATCTTTAATATTCAAGGAATCCTTGGGTCAAGGTAAACTACCTGATATTTGGATGAAAGCAAACATTGTTTCTTTATTCAAGAAAGGGAATAGACAAAATCCACTCAGCTACCGGCCAGTATTACTAACCAGTGTTGTAAGCAAGGTACTAGAAAAGCTGATAAGAAAAGTTTGGGTAAATCATCTAGAAGAACACAGTATGATAACAGAAAGGCAGTTTGGTTTCAGAAAGGGAAAATCATGTGTTACTAATCTGTTGAGCTACTATGATTGAGTAACAGAAACACTACAGAAAAGAGAAGGATGGGTGGACAGTATCTATTTAGATTTCAAGAAAGCATTTGACTGAGTACCACACCAAAGACTTTTATGGAAACTGTACCATCTAGGAGGAATCTGAGGCAAGCTGTATTGTTGGATGCAAGATTTCCTATTTAAAAAAAAAAAAAAAAGGGAAATGACAACAGTACTAAGGGGAAGTTACTCATCATGGTGGGAGGTGACTAGCAGAGTTCCACAGGGCTCAGTGGTGGCACCAATTATGTTTTTAGTGTATGTAAATGACAGAGATAGCAGCACTGGAAATGAAAGCTATTTAAATATGTTTGCTGATGACGCAAAAATACAAAGGAGAATTACTAATGTAGACTCTTGTAAAGAGCTACGAGAAGAATTAAATAAACTTCATGAATGGAGCAATACATGGCAAATGGAACTGAATGTGGAGCAGGACTGTAGCACCAGTCGAGCAGGGCAGAACTCCCAAGGTGGATGGAAAGCTGATGACAGGGAGAGCTGGAGCTCCCGTTTCATAAGCCCTCAGGACTAGTTCCTGACCATCCCTCTTTGCTGAACTTTTTTAGTGTCTCAGGCCAGCATGCTCTCCAATACAAGGTTCTCTAACTGTCAACACCAAACTACTTGCACGCTACACACTACACTCCCTTTTCAAAATTCAAAGAAAATGGCGTCGAATAACATGGCCTCGGAGTCCCCGGGGGGGGGGACCATCCGCCGCTCTCCCGGTGACGACTCAGAGAGATACCTGGAACCACTGTCTTCTTCATTTCTATAACATTCGTGGCCTTTCCTCTAACTTTCGCTCTGTTGAGCACCACCTCTCCTCCTCTAAACCTCACCTTCAATTCCTCTCTGAGACTCAGCTATCTGAGGCAACTGACAGCAAACCCTTTTCTGTATCCTCCTACTTCTCTTTTGTCATTTCAAAGCCAAAGGTGGCTGTTGCATATATGTACGCAATGATCTATCTTGCTCTTGTGTTCCTGAACTTGATTCTTCTGAATTCTCTACTCTCTGGCTTCGGCTCTCCTGTCGTTCTCTGACTAAGTATATCTGTGTTTTACTTATCTCCTAATTCTACTATCAAAAATTCTTTGACTATCTTACTTCTACGATGGAACATATTCTATCCATTTTTCCTTCTCTGAATTCTCCATTTTAGGAGATTTCAATGTTCAACACCACCTTTGGCTCTCCTCTCCTTTCACTGATCCACCTGGTGAAGAAGCCTACATCTTTTCTATCCTTAATCACCTAAAGCAGCTTGTACAGCACCCTACCCGTATTCCTAACCACCTTGGTGAGAACTCCAACATACCTGACCTCTTCCTTACAACTAATCCATCTGCTTACACTGTTAATCTGTTCTCTCCGTTGGGCTCCTCCAATCATAACCTTATTCTTTGATTTTCCCTGGAATGATCACTGCTTCCATGGCCGGAAGCCATCTGAGTGCCTTGCGCATTACAGAGGTTATTCTCTCAGGAATGGAAGCATACATCTCTTTCTCATATCCTCTGACTAATGCAAGAAAGCCTTGGTTTAATCACGCTTGTTCTAATGCTGTTCACAACAAGGAGAGGGCCTATAAAAGGAACCAGAGCCAACCCACCCCTGAATCACATCTTTTTTATATTTCTGCCTGGAATCGTGCTAAGTCTGTTCTTCGCTCTGCTAAAAATAATTTCATCCGTGCTAAATGTTCTCAACTCTCCAACTCGAATTCTTCTCGCTCCTTCTGGCACCTTGCCAAAAACCTTTCTGACAGTTTTACCTCATCATCCTTCCCTCCTCTTTTCTACTCTGATGGCTCTGTAGCTATTTCTTCTACTGATAAAGCAGATCTCTTCGCTCAGACTTTCTCCTCCTATTCCACCTTAGATGATTCCGGTGCAGTTCCTCCATCACTTCCTCCCCTCTGACTTCCTCATGACTGATATTAAAATTTCTTCAGCTGATATATTTTCTGCCATCACTTGCCTCAATACTAACAAGGCATACGGGCCAGATGGAGTCCCTCCTGTTGTCCTCAAAAACTGTGCTTCTGTGCTTAAACCCTGCTTAGGTAAACTCTTTCACCTTTGTCTGTCAACTTGTACCTTTCCTTCTTGTTGGAAGTTTGCTCTCAGTCAGCCAGTCCCAAAGAAGGGTGACCATTCCCAACCCTCTAACTATCGTCCAATTGCTTTAACATCCTGTGTCAAAAGTTTTCGAATCAATTCTTAACAGAAAAATCTTAATGCATCTTCCTGTCACAACCTCCTTTCTGATCGTCAGTATGGGTTCCGTCAGAGACGCTCCACTGGCGATCTTCTTACCTACCTTTCAGACTCCTGGTCACCCTCCTTTCGGGACTATGGCGAAAGCTTTGCAATTGCACTTGACATCTCATAGGCTTTCGATCGAGTCTGGCATAAATCTTTAATTTCCAAACTGCCCTCCTACGGTTTCTATCCTTCTATCTGTGCCTTCATCTCTAGCTTCCTTTCTGGTCGTTCTATAGCCGCTGTAGTAGACGGCCATCGTTCTTCTAGACAGTGGTGTTCCTCAGGGTTCTGTCCTATCACCAACTCTCTTCCTTTTATTCAACAATGACCTTCTAAGCTGTACATCTAACCCTATCCACTCATATGCTGATGATTCCACCCTTCACCTTTCCATTCAGTTTCCGCAATGTCCATCTCAGCAGTTACTTCAACAAACAAGGGATGAGGCTATGGCACACCTAATGTCTGACTTGGCTTGTATCTCTGATTGGGGTAAAAATAATCTCGTTATTTTTAATGCATCAAAGACTCAGTTTTTACACTTATCAACTCGACGAAATCTTCCTCAGGATTACCCACTAATGTTTAGTAATGTCCAACTCAGTCCTGCATCATCCTTGAACATGCTTGGGGTTTCATTCTCTCGGGATTTATCTTGGAAAGAACATACTACATCTCTTGTGAAATCTGCTTTCAAGAGATTAGGTGTGCTAAGCCAACTCCGAACTTTCTTTACCCCTGCACAGTTGTTGACCTTGTACACGGGTTTTATTCGCCCGTGTATGGAGTACAACTCTCATGTGTGGGGAGGCTCCCCACATGAAGCTCTTCTCAATAGGTTGGAGTCAAAGGCTTTTCGTCTCATTAACTCTCCCCCTCTTACTGATTCCCTTCAACCTTTGTCTCTTCGCCGCACTGTTGCGTCTTTATCTCTCTTCTATCACTACTTCAATGGTCACTGTTCCTCTGAACAGTCTGCTTGCATCCCTCCACCTCTACGACGGACACGTAGTACCCGTCTAGCAACAAACTCTCATTCCTTTTCTGTCCAACTCTCTAATGCAAAAGTTAACCGTTACTCCTAGTCCTTCATTTATGCAACTGGTCAACTCTGGAACTGTCTTCCTCAGTCTGTATTCCCTACTTCCTACGATCTCCAGTCTTTCAAAGCAGTGTGTCCAGGCATCTCGAAATGAATGGATCTTGAATTTGGTTCTCTTTAGTATTGTTTTTGTTTTTTCTTGGAAGGAACAGTATGCAGGCCCATGGCCTTTGGTTCCTTCTTCCTTGCATTTAAAAAAAAAATCAAGTTTGGTAAAAGTGGAAAAAGACCTGACTGGGATTATAAGTTAGGAAGTAAAACCCTACACACATCAGAAAGAGAGAAGGACCTAGGTGCGATTATTGGTAACAGATTATCTCCAGCTGATCACACCAGTGAGAAGGTGCGGAACATGTATACAGTGCTAGCAAATATGAGAATAGCATTCACATACATAAATGAAGACGTGCTAAGAAAGATAATAACATCATTCACCAGACCAACCCTGGAGTATGCGTCAGTGGTCTGGAGTCCTCATCTCAAAAAACACACAGATAAGATTGAAATAGTTCAAAGGGCCGCTACGAGATGGGTACCAAGCTTAAAGGATCTAAGCTACGAAGAAAAACTAGAAAAACTGAAGCTACCTACACTACAGGAGAGAAGGAAAAAAGAAGACATGATTATGTTATATAAATGCATATCACGGAAAGAAAAAATAGACTTAAATGATTACATAACCTGTGGGGATGCATCAGCAAGAGGACACTGCAAAAAACTGCATAAAAAGAGAGGCGATAAAGACGCAGTGAAATTTAGTTTCCCAAACAGGGCATTTGATCAGTGGAATGCACTACCGAATGAAATAGTGTGTACCAAAACAATTCAAAAATTTTAGGATATGGACGATAAAACTGGTTTAAGACACGAACTCATTCCTGTAAAGATACCTTTAGGTAAGAACAATTAGGTAAGAACACACAGAGGCTGGCAAAAACATTATTGTTCCGCCTTTTACTTGCGGGCGATAACAACTGAACATATACCTAAACGCTTCAAACTGGTGTGTGCGACAACGAACCACACGTAAGTACAGTATTTGTGAGACTAACCTAAAGACATTTTAACCGCTTCAGTACGGTGGCACCTTTTTGTAGGTTAGTACTGATGCATCCACATTGTTATAAGTATGTCCTCAGTTTAGGGGTGAGCTTCCCTGCAGAGATGTCATAAAAGCTACCACGCACAATTAACTTATCCAGTTTGAAAAGTCTCTCCTAGGTAATATAAAATCGTCTGGAAGTAAGAAGACTGTATTTTTAAAGTCATCATACTGAAGGGATTACGCAATTCCACTGTGATTTATCTCAACAAAAGTGTTAGATGATCGCATTTACAGTATTCTGAGCATCTGCCCAAACCTCCAATTTTTGACGGTCATTTATGGGGCACCTGTAGCCTACTTGATGGATGTGATCAGCTTGCATCCCACACCACCCACATTACACAGTGTATCAGCAACGACAGAGAAAGGTCGTTTGTACACTACCATCATCACATGCAACAAAAATTATCGTCAGAAACTGTATACTTGTCCACAACTTAACACTTTTAGTTTTAATGACAAGGACTTGAGACTCTTATTAGAAGCAGTCCGTCACCGACCTGCTAAGCCGATGCCATTTCTGTGAAATATGCCGCTGTATAGAAGACGCAGTTTTGGGGACAACACTCTCAGGCTCCTATGACTCATTCTCAGCTGAATAAGATGGCTTGGCATTAGATGAAATAGAATACTAGAGTTGTGCCACCATGGAAGTAGGCTCCTATGTTCACTCACAGCTCAATAAAACTGGAATAAAATAACAGAGCTGCCCCGAGCATGACACACCAGACTCCTGTGACTCACTCTTAGTTGAATAAAATCATCTGGCGTTACCTGGACTTCAATACTAGAGTTTTCCTAATCATGAGAGCGTTAATCTACTTTGTTTAGATAAGACAGACCCAGCGACAAACACCAATACTTCACAGCACACAGTGGGTGTTGTAATGTACATGAAGCTAAGACTATGGCCCCCACCCTAAATGGCTTTGGATATTTCCTAGCACCTCTTCCTTAGCGATTTCTTTTGTACCTTACACCTTAACCTTCCCTCGTATGTTACTTATATTGTTTTAATATCTACATGGCTTGCGTCAGTAATATACAAAAGAATTTTGAGGTGTAACGTGCTGAATAAATCGCTAAGGAAGTGATGTTACAAAATCTCCGAGGTCGCTTCGAATACAACCGTTCATACAATATAGCTGAGACGTCGACATGTGGCTAAAGTCTGAACCTTCGTAGGGGTAGACGAGCCAATCCTGGAAACTATAAAAACTGTCGCCATTTTTCCTACGGCCTAATTTAATCAGCTAATGGAACCAACTACCGAGAAATGTAACGGCGATTGAGAAAATCAGTCCATCATCACTGCCATCGTCGTCATCATCATCATCAGTGCTGGCATTATCATCATCATCGTCATCATTATCATCATCGTCAACATCATTACTCTTGTTATCGTCATCATCCTTATCAACATAGTTAACATCATCACCACGAAGGAGGAGGAAGTGAATTTGAGAAGTGGAAAAGAAGGAAGAACGAAGGAGGAAGGGAGAACGGAAGGACAAGAACGAAGCAGCGGACGTGGAGGGAAGAAAGGCTGGGAAAATGTGTAAGGAGGGAAAGGCAGATGTAGCAGGAGGAGGAGCGTTGGGGTGGGGAAGGCAAGAGGCAACGCGGAAAATAAAAGAATGGCAAGGTAGGAAAATGGAAGGGAAGTGGGAAAAAGGAAGGAAAGGGGAAGAGGGAGAAAGGGGGGGGACAATAAACATGGAAGAGAGAAAGGGGAGAGGGAATGGGTAGTGGGAGGATG